>JAUZSU010060215.1:0-20963 GCA_034780255.1 Parotocinclus maculicauda | reverse complement strand
CCTCACAGTGCGAAGTTCCTGGGTTTGATTTCAGGTTGAACAGACTGGGTCCTTTCTGTGTGGAGTCTGCATGTCCTGCTTTTGTCAGTGTGGGTTTACTCTGGCTATTCTAAAGTGGCCCTAGTGGTGTTAGTGCGTTTGCCCTACGATGGATTGGCGCCTTATCTAAGGATGTCCCTGCCGTGTGTCCTCTGCCATCCGGTAGGCATAAACTCCCTGTCAAGGATTAAGCAAATAAGCAAATTCATCAACGAATGAATGAATAGATCATGATCAGGAACATGGGCACTCCAGAACCTGTCCCAGGAACGCAGGGTACAATCCCAGTTCATCAGGGCATAATATAATCCATCATCCACAATTCATAGAGGTAGGGTGAATTTGGAGTACCTGGAGAAACCATGCTCTAAATTCAGTGGGACAGTATGCAGAGGTCTAGCTCAGAATTTGGACCCTGTAGTTTTTCACTGTGTCCCTTTGCTGAAAATATTTCAACCCAGTTTTCACGTGTGTAACAGAACTTCCATGCGCCCTCAACAAGAAAGTTTTAGAATTATGTATATTGGACGACAAACTATTTGTTTCTATTTTCATTTTCCATTTTTTAGTCAGGTCACCTATTTCTATTATTTCTGTTATTTTACTCTGTTTCCAGTTTAGTAGTTTGCTCAAAGCAACTCCACTGAATGCAGCAACAAATTTCCTTTTAGTGAAAGTATCAAGACAACAGAATTGAACCTAATGCACGTAATTGTTATGATAAAGATAAGGATTCACATGTTTGTTTCCATTCACATTTAAGCTGCCACCTCACACAAGGGACACTCTGAAACAGAAGCCACTGAGATCATGGAAATTCATGCAGATGACTACTCCAAAACTGCCTAAACTGACAGCAAGGAGCCTTAGCACAAAGCTTAGATTTTAGAAGCACACTAGAGTGTATCACCTTACAGTGTACCTTGCAAGTTGTCATCTCGTGAGAACCCCATGTGTGTGTGTGTGTGTGTGTGCAGGAATGTGTGGCATTACCGGACAGTCACGCCTGGTCTGATATCATTAAATGCTCTGCTTGATGGCAGACACTCAACAGCAGAGAAGATTCCTCTGTCCAGACATGCACTGGACACAGGGATGCTAATGATTATGGGGTTTACTGTCCCTATTCCCCAGATCATGTGTCCAGCTGAGGTTCTGCGGAAGAGGTGAACGAGTCGCAGTGAGTGAAAACAGCAGGATGACTCACGCTTGCAGGATCAGGCAAGCACCAGATTCAAAGCCTGGGACTCAGAGTGGATTAAAATAAATCAAAGTTAAAGCCTCCACCTAAACTTTAACAACACATTTAATTTACTTTCATCATACTAACTTTCCTCTCCACCCTCTTCTTCCTGCCACATTTCTTCTCTCTGATCTACTAACTATGCTGTTTTTCTTCCTTCTCTCATCACAGTATTCAAAAGTGGATTTTCGGAGGAATTAAAGAATGGCTACACCTTTTTAATCACTTTCACCCTACACAAGTTCTAGTATGTCACTGGTGGTATATCGTTACCATGGACACAACGCTGAACTTAATGTGGAAAATCCTTGCTAAGGCCCTCTCTGGTGATATCATGACCAATATTTCAAGGTCAATGAAAAAACATAAAAGTCATGTCTGACCTTGACTGTCATATATGAATTTGGTTCATGGGTGTGGTTCAACATAGACCAGTGGTTTGGGTTAATGGAGGCCAATGTAGCATGCCTGTGTCTTATTTAATGAATCTTATTTCTCTGAACGTCTATTTGAGGGTTCTGGAATGGAAAATGTGAGAGAGAAGGCTAAGTATCTGTAGTTACTTCGAAAGAGCCAAATACTTACTAACCAGAAAAAAAACATTTACTTTCTCTCCCTTTGGTCTAAATGCTATTTGGGTAAGAAAGACTTCAAAGATTTTCTCAGACCTCATTCACACTAAGAAGAAAACACATGAAATGGTGGTTTTAAATAATGGTAGTTCATTAATGCTGTGTGTATCTGATACCCATTCCCAAAATGACTTACAGAACTGCTTTGTAAACCTTCGGCAATTACAAATGATACAGTTAAAGGTTAAGGGGCCAACAATGGCAGTACAAGAACATAAACTCTGAACCCTCTGGCCAGTATTCCAGAACTTTAACCACTGAGCCAGCATTATCCCACAGAGACTTACAAGTGGGCTGTGTTTTGAAGATTAAGTGTCTTACTTAAGAGAACCAGCCATGCATGTTTGCTAGAGCTACTGTACTAACTGAACAACATTATCTCCCAGTCAGTAGTCCAACACCTTAACCACTGAGCAACCACTGCCCTACTTACAGTATTTAGCAAATACCCATAATCAGAGTGACTTACAATTCGGCTGAGCAGCTACAGATTTAGGGCATTGCTCTCGAGTCTAACCATGATAGTTTGGTAGTACCGGGATTTAAAACAATCAATGCGCTGAGCCACCACCAACTAACATATACATGTACAAAAATTGTTGCTGAGCAGATTAAAGGCCAAACAGTGGTAGTTTGGCAGATATTTGAACTCACAAACTCTGATTAGTGGTTGACAGCCTTAACCACTGATCCCCCACTGAGTGCTTTCTTCCACAGGCTCATGTTCCACATTGGTGTTATTAGACTGTTTTTAAACTGCTAAGTGGAAATACTCTAGACATCAGCTTCTGTCCAGTTCAGAGCGTCACATGCTTTTTCGAAATGGAAATCAGGAAATTTGATGGCAACCAATACACATAATGACTGGAAGCAAGGATCAAACTCAAATCCGGATTCAACAATAGGAAAAAAAAAATTACAGCAAATTTAACAAAAACTAAGCATATTTAACCACTTATTTGTTGTAAGTCACACAGAGTGGAGGGAAATTTGGACAATTAACACTAACCGAGCAGTTGATCCAAGTAGGCATCTTCAGGGCATGCCTGCAAACTGGAATCAGGCCCAAGATGTTTGATCAGATAGATTCCTCACTCTGGGTCAGTTCCTGCCTCTCTGATCTTCCCAGAGGGAAGACAACTGATCCAGCACATCCATTCTGACCCCTCTCTCTTTTACTCTGTTGCTCTTCCTGATTTATTAATTTCCTCTCAAAGCTATGTTTGTTGATTTTTATGAGTCACAGTATCTCTGTTTGTATCTTCCTTCCCTCCCTTGGCTTCTCTTTACTGTAGAGCTGAGAAACTATGTGTATATATTAAATGTTATATATTCTCATCTATTCAGCATGCAATATAAAGATGTTCAAGAACACCAATAAAAGGTTGGAAGAATGTAATTGCAACAAGACAAAGGAGAAGGAACATAATGGCTTAGTTCACACTTTATAAATGACTATTTGCAGATCATAATATGTCATCAACCAAGTTGATGATGCATCCTAAATCATTCTGTCCTAAATTTAAACACACAGCCAAGCTAGTAAGCCAGTATTGCATTGTGAGTTGTAAGTTGAGCCACGGGCATGCACAGTTGTCTCTGATAAAGTAGGTTTCTTGGGGAGAAGACCTTTTTATGGCACGGTAATTAGCTGCAGTCCACATTTCCCCCTATAAATGTATCCATGTATTTATGGGAATTTTTCCAATCACTTGATTGACTTCTGGTATTCATCATTTCATATTCTTGGATAAGTTTGAGATAAAATGTTGATATTTTTCAAAATTTCAGAACCCACAGAAGTTCGGTTTCCTGTCTCGGAGTAGGCTTACTGTGATCCTAGACAGAATTAAGTAACTACTGAATATAAATGAAATAATAACTGACAGTTTGGACACAGGCAAAGTACTTTGTGTTACACCATTATTCAAAATGTTATTATTGTTTTTTTCCTCACCCTTGTCTGAATTTTGCTTCTGGTACTTTCATTGGTCATTGCTGGAGTTACTACCAGTCCGTAGGGTGCTCAAGATAGATCGCTGATAATTTTAAAAGTGCTGAAAAATATCAGAGTCTCAGCAACAGCTTTCACTCAGGGGAAATCATGTTGCTGAACTGCTCGAACTACGCAAGCAGGCATGACAGCGAATAGTAGCTCATTTGGGAAGACGTGACACTAGCAGGTCCTTAAGGTAAATTCTGGTGAGGGCTAAGGTTGTGCAGCATGCCCTCTAAAATTGTGTAGTGCCAGGGTTGCTTAAAGTTTAGGGTTTTAGGGTTTTGTACTATAATCATGGTTTAAATTAGGGTGACCAAACATCCTCTTTTACCTGGACATGTCCGCTTTTTGAGACATAAAAAAACGTACGGGCAGAATTTCACAAACGTCTAGGACTTTGATTTGATTTTGTTTTGGTCTCAATCCATATGAAAATGAGTGCCTGACGTTTAAGCTTACTTACATGGCTGTAAAATAATGTAAAATAGTTTAAATAGCTTTTAAGCGCAGTGTTTTTTCTGCATGTTAGTGCTGTTAAGGCCAATACAGCTCTTTTTCTTGTAAGTATTAGCCATATGCCTAATGTACAACTTTTTAAAAAATCATCTCAGATCTGGTCACCCTGTTTAAAGAAACGCCTACCTCAATGTGCTGGCATTCATGTTAATGCTACCTTGACATGTACCACCTACCTAAATATTGTTGCAGACCAAGAAAATCCATTCACAGGAATAGTACTGCCCAAAGTCAGCTGTCTCATTTAACAGGATTATGCACCCTGTCACAATGAAAAAAATCAGGAATGGATTCAGGAGTATAATGCAGAGTTTGTGGTGTTGATTTGGACTCAGAATTCCTAGATCTCAAACCAGTTAGGTATCTGTGGGATTGCTGGACAAAAGTCTGAGACCTGAATATTTGTGGGTAGTCAATATCTGCTGATCATGAAGTCAGTAGTGTAGATACACATAGATACATTACATCTAACATTATATAAAAATACTGTTTTGTAGTCTCTGTGACACTTATTATTATACCTACTTATTATTACAGCCAAAAAGTATTATGGGTCCTTTGTGAATGGGATAGCCATACATTACATTTAAAAAGAAGTGGCCACTATATAAGCATTTATTTCCAAAGCAGAAAAGTAAGGCGCATAAACCGCTTGTTGACAATTCTGCTTTCTCAAAAAAACTTGGATTTTAGTTTTTTAAAGGCACTTATTCGAACAAATATGAATAAGGCAGACTTATCTGTTGGTCCACAAATCAAACGGGTCGTGACTGACAGGAAGTTTGATGATCTGCTAGCGTGGACAGACAAAAAAGCATGGAAAGTATTTAAGGCGTTGGAGTCCATCAGTGTCAGCTGACTATTGTTGGACACTGCCACAAGAGACATCAGATATAGAGTATAAATACAAATAAATTGCAAAACATTTTACTCTCAGGTAAACTATCCATCATTATGCAATTAGACATAATTCCATGGAATGTGAATTAATTTAATAAATGTATTTATGTTTTAAACTTCCAAATTACTATGTAGTAGAGCAACTCTGAATTTATTGTTAAGTTTACTGACTTATCATAATCATCATAATCATACTGACTTTTTTAAGAATGTGTGTCCAGTGTGATATGGTTTGTAATGAAAGCACTGTATTAAATGAAAAAAAAACAATAATTAGAAAGATATATTAAATATATAAGAATTCCAAAATAGTATTCTTATTATTGAAATGCCTTAACTAAAACTAAGTTGGCTTTAGTTATGGCATTTCAGCCTCTTGTGACACATTATACTCGTGTATTAGAATTATTATAAAACTTGCCCTTCTAAAGACTTGTGATTTATCAAGAGCCAAAGTTTTGCAAATAAATTGCCTAATGTCGTTTCTCACTCTTTATGAGTTACGGAATGGAACAGGTAATTAATTTCAGAATCTTACATAAGAGGATATGTTTTGCTTTATTCTGCCACGTGCATTTAATAACATTGACTTTATGAGTTCTGGGACGTGGTGCTGAACTCTCACAAGTTCCAAACTGCTGTGGGAATGACAAGCGAATGAAATAATTTGCTAGACCTGTAGCAGTGAATACCTCAAAGGCGACAACTTAAATATAAACAATCCAACTAAAATAAATCTGCCCTACACAGGTTCTATAGGTACTAACTATATGTTTTAGTCTCTGCCAAACCCCACTTTACAAACAGGCATGTAACTCTGCATTCCGATCTCTGCTTGCGGCTATAATTCATGTGGAGCATCCTGTTGATACAGAGGGAATCCAGTCATCTCAGAAAACACCACACACCCACACAAACAATCTGCTAAAGATTGTTGAACAGGAGATGAATGGGTGTGTCTGGATTTGTATTTGTAATGTTATTCATGAGTGAAGATTGAAAGAATGAGGAGAGAAATTAAATTAGAAAAAGAAGGGTTGGTTAAAATAAAGCAACATGTTTCCTGAGAAACTGTCTGGCACAAATTTATACTGCCGTGTTTTAATCAAACTCACTTATTATTCTGAATTCCAGCAATAGACATTTCAATTAGGGCCAAGTCACTTCCGCATAAAAAAATAAATGGTCATCTGTATGGAGCCATGTCCAATTCTCTGAAATGCGCTATAATCCATAATCTAAAAAATAAATTATACATTAGCAGTTCTGTGTGTCTCCTTTAACACTGATTTCTATTCTATTTACCTTTTCTACTTGAGGCAATTATTTTATTAAATGTTATGTGTTATTAGATGAGCCTATGAGAATGACACGGGGCTTACAGACTGTAGTCAATAATTGTATACAGTACTGTGCAAAAGTCTTAGGTCACCATTAGTTTACATCATTATGTTACTATTTTAAACAATGGTATAATGACCATAAAATCATTATTTCTCTAAATCTTTTTTTTACAATACACCCTGAAAACCCAGTAATTACTGTCCCCTTACACTTGAGCAATAACACTTGCGTCATCAGGATGCCAAGTTGATCCTTCTATAGTCTGAAGAATCTTGATCAGGAATGGTCTTTTTGGAAGGGTGATATCCAAGAAACCAGAAAATTAAGCGATTTACAACTAATAAAATGTTACAATGCAAGCAATTGTGGGTTCCGTGCCTTGCTCAAGTGTGCTACATTGGCAGTGCTATGACTTCCTTAACTTTTTCTGGACTGTGGTAGCCTAGCGGTTAAGGCACTGGACTCTGGGCCAGATGGGTTCTGGGTTCAAATCCCACCTCTGCCAAGCTGCCACACTTGGGTCCTTAAGCAAAACCCTTAACCCACGATTGCTTGAATTGTAAGACTGTATGAGTTGTAAGTCGCTCTGGATAAGGGCATCTGCTAAATGCCATAAATGTAAATGTTTTTCCTTAACTTTTTTGCTAGCCATTTTAGCTGGTTATTATTTTTTTTAAATAGAAATACAGCCCAGATAAAGGTTAGGCTAGTCCAAGATTTCAAAAGATGGCTGGATTAACAAATCACAAATGAATAATGTTGGATATAGTACAGGGTGCGTTATTATTAAACTTTACATGTTTTTGGTCTGTACAATTCCTAAAAAAATTCTGCCATGATATTGTGGTAGACTGAAATGAGGTGTATAGGGGCTGTGTGTAGTTGGTTGAAGAATGCCCTATTGTGGTCTATGAAGCTGAACCGTGGTCCTGTACTGCTCAAACCTGGAACAAAGAACCTCCTATGGGCAGTGTGTGGGAAACTGTGGGAGAAAAATTGTCTGCACCCAGCCTGTGAATGTGGCCTACAGACACAAAACATGCACTAAACCAAGGGAATACCACACACACACACACACACACACACACACACACAAACGTTAACACCCTACATTTATTCCAATATAGTATGTATGGGCTACAGGCCAAGTCATCAATCAAATGAACCAGGGTTGAAATGCCAGTGACAGATTTTGTGTGCTATGATATATACGTTATAGCACAACCCTAATCAGTGAGAGAGAACAAAGACAGAGGAAAACAGAGAGAGAATGTACATATGTGCACCGACATTTAAAAGTGACACGTGTGAATGCAAGCTCACATGTTCTTCAACAGCTTACCTCACACATACACACACGGAACACACGTGCAAGTACGCTTCAAAGCAAACAAACACACACTTTCAGCATCTGCTTTCAGTACTGTGAAAATATGATCCTCCCAGTCATAAAAGCCTACATGTATGATGTGTTACGTGCATACGCATATGTCTGTGATTCATTTAGACATAAGGCTTAACACTGGGTAAGATTCACTCCTCATCACATCTGACTTGTGTGATTGTGTTAGTATTTTTGGTGACGTATGTCATACACAAATCTCTTATTAAGATAGAATGGTTTTGATGTGTGCCCCAAAATCCAGATAAGGTATAACAAATATAATAGCTAATCTCCTTTCACTAGATACACTCCAGTGTCATTGGATTAGATGACAAACCTTTATGGGGCGCCTACAAGAAAGTCTGAACAAAAACAAGCAGTTCAAAATTCCTGGAGAAAAGTTTTGCCCTTTACAGACTGTGACACACCAAGCCAATTGCTAGCCGACAGCTATCAAGAGTCAACTGGCAAATGTCAATGCGAGTGTCTACCCTGTACACTACATTTGAACACCCCTACATTTCCTAACTGAACAGACGTGCACTAATGTCGAATGAAGAACGAGTGTTGCGAAGTTTTTCAGATTATTTTTGTTATCTGAAGGGATATTTAACAGCTTCTGTATCACACACACACGACATGTGTTGCATGACGGCTTCTGTACACAGTTGTCTTTTGAGAAAAAAATATACTCGCTTGGCGATTGTATTCGTTTCCTGAATTTAAAAAGAAATTTGCATTTCCTCTTTAGTCCAGAGTTTTTGACAGTGTTGTGGCTGACCACCATTTCATAGCTGTGACTAACCTCGAAGTCTAAAGCAGAGCAAAATTAGGGGGAGGTCATATTATGATGTATGATGAACGTTTTAAACGACATCCAGCTTGTATTACAGGTGTAATGGTGGCTACATGAAGGTGCACATAGTAAATTGCTCAAATTTCAAAGCTTTAAAAATGCTACTATGTCACCAATTGCATACTACCAAACCTGCTACTGTAACTAGTGACAAAGAGACATGACATACTAAGTAATGCAGTTTCTAACTTGCAAAACTAATTATTAATTAGTTAAGTATGCCAAACGGCTTAAGTAAAAGTACTGTATGTTTTTTTACAATAACAGTTTATTAAGATGCCTTACATGTTCTCCCTGCCATCCAGGGTTGTTTCCATTTTACTTGTCATACTGGAAGGCAACATTTTAGAACGGTTAAAGTTTACAGTTATAGAATCATAACTGTGCATAAAAATACGCCTGTTAAACAATATTTTCAATATACTGACAATGAATACTGTAATTTTTATCCATGCCAAGCTATAATTCCTTAATTCACAAATGTCAAGCCACACATAGGGCCAGAGTAGGAAAGGTATATTTATAAAAAGAATTTACGTGCATAAATTCTGTTGGAATTTGGATTACAGAGCTTTGAACAGAATAACAGAGCTGAATTCTAGAAGTTTTGGCAAAAGCAATTGTTTAAGGATTATTTAATATACTACACATAAAAATTAAGGGATATTTCATTATGGGATTTTTCTTTTAAAGTATCTCCTTATTTCGGTAATCAGCATAAAACATTAATGCCTTTACATTGTGATTATGCTTTAAGAAAATTAGGATGCCAACACATGCCCTTGTAGTGCCCACATAGTTGCTAAACCCCCTTCATTTTCTTGTTTTTCACACTTTGTGTTTTATGAATGTATGGTTGCTTATTTGAATTCTCTATATATTTTTTTTCATCCATCTAATCAGGAACAGGGATGATCACTGAAAGGAAAATTCCCAGCTCTCTTTAACACCCTGAGTGCCACGTTTGAAAGTTTGTTGCTCTTCCCTTAACATGACTGCCTAAATTTCCTCATGGTCCAGCTCACATTTTTGTGCTTAACATTAAGGTTAGAGCAAAAGACAGATAAGTCATACAACTTCATTCACACAACTCCAATGTAACTGTTTGCCCTTGCTAGGTTAATGCTTATATGACATCATTTGTACATGTACAACAGCATCCCCTGCCAAACAGAATGGAAACACATTTTCTCCATCTCACCCTGAGCAGTGACACTAATGCCAGCCCTTGTTTGCTAACATTTGTGGTTGCTGCCATGGAAATTGGCTTGAAAAATGGCAGTGTCACAGAAAGGAGCATGCAAGAAGTACATGCTTCAACAGGAAGCGAGTAAGAAATAGAATTGTGAGAAAAAATTTGTGAACCCATGGGAATGAGTGGATTTCCACATTAATCACGTATAACATGTGGTTTTCGTCAGCTGCATTTTTATGCCCTAATTAACATATCAATTAATCATTCACAATCCAAAGTGGGAAAAGTATGTGAGCATGTGCTGTGCAATTCATTCCCAAAAGCTTTGGAACAGCAGTGCAGTGTTTTTACAGCATTGTTTTTTTTTTTGTCCTTCCATTAAAGCCATTATGGATATATGCTGTCTGTTCTTCTAATTACATTTGGCTGTGGTATAGCATTAGATGCATGAGACTAAATAGGCATTATATTTACACAATATGACCAAAAGAATGTGGACAACCCTACTAATTAGACATCCCTGTTACCACACCACACTTACTGCTACCAGGTTCATAATATGAAGCATAAATGCAAATGCCATCACCTCCCCACAATTCAGTTAATCAACTTCACCTACCCCCTCAAATCAGCGCCCCCAATCACACACCAGCCAAGACCACATGAACCTGATTTATAAGTAGGGACCGTTCATCCACTTTAGTATTCATAGGTTACACTCAGTTTTCATACTCTCCAAAGAAGCAACCCATGCAGGAGGCACAGCTGGGACTCAAAGCTGGGTGTCAACAATGTTGGGCTAGCAAATTACCTTTGCACCACCTTTGTGCATGGACATTGCAAGTGAGCACACTGACCAGACCGACACCTATGCTGATTGTAGCATTTATGTTAAAAATGATATAAAGACTTTACATCTAATTATTAGATGATATGGTAGATATAAAGTTAAAAGTTATTTTCAGGGTTGGAATTTGAGACTTGAGAGCTGGGAAAAGTTACCTGGTGACAAATCTGGAGAAAATAAAACATGTAATCACCTTATTATAAAATCTAAAAACAGACCCATTTGAATTAGAATAAAAGTCACGCGTTAATGTCAAGGATACCTTTAGCTTTCTCCATAACCTCTCTTTGAAATCCAGTTCATAGTGCATTCAACATGGTTGCCACAAATAGATAAATAATCAGAACAGCATGCTGAATAATTTAAGATAAGCTTTCTAGCAGGTTCACCACACTGAAACAGAAATGAACAACCTACTGGCTGAATGTAAGCTAATCATTTTGTGACCATTATGTGTCAATGACAGCATCTTTATGTAAAGACTCAGCAGTCTTTTAACTGCTCTAGCGGTGCTTTAGGTAGGGAAAGCCCATGTGGCACTACTAGTGGGAAGTTACTAATGCCAAATTACAGACTCTTATGTATTTGTAAGTTATCCACCCCGGCTAATTTAATTTATTTAAATTAAGTAAAGGGCAGGTGCTTATCTGAGGTACAATTTGCACCATGTGGTCCATTTTTATTTAAGAAATAAATATACTAAAGAATTACATTAAATTACAGTTTAACATGGCTTACTGCATAAAAAGACACGCACTGTGGGTGTATATGACAATAGTTTTCCATGAATCTGAACACTGTGGTTCCATGGTGAAATACTAACACCTTTTTATGTTTGAAACCAAATAAATGTAATAAATATATATTTATATACTGTATATACTTAAAAAGAAAGCGAGAATAAAAAAAATAACCAAAATAATTAAGCGAATAAACAAACAGTATAACACTTAATACATTTAAGCCAAACGAAGTCAATAATTACAAAATAATAATGCATTTTTTAAATTTTAATTAACTCAAAACAGATTTTCAAATAAGCAAATGTATGGCTTTATATGTTAGATAAATTAATTCATAGTTTTTGTGAATGCCTGAAATGTGCATCAGCTTATGACTGAATAAGGCATTAAATGTTAAACTAAACATCTCCAGCAGAGAAGCTTACAGAAGTCATTATAATGCAATTAGCATTGGGACTGCACGCCAAAAGTTAATTCTTCCATAATGCATACTGCATTCCTTTATCCTATCCATAATCCACTGAGTGTTAAAGCTGATCTCATACTCCCAACTAGCCAAGACAAACTGTATCTCTATCTGTCTCTCTCTTTCTCTTTCTCTCTCTCACACACACACACGAAAGAGAGCGAGACAGACAGACAGACAGACAGAGAGAGACAGAGAAAGACAAAGAGAGAGAGAGACAGAGAGAGAAAGACAGAGAGAGAGAGACTTTGTGTTGAATCATTTGATTTCTATAGATTTCCTGTCGTTTTTTCTCTTGATGCACACCTCACTCAGTAGTTCCATCTATTTTTAGGTCCAATCTCTCACTTATTCTCATTTTTGTTATATTCCTCACTGCTTTGTCTCTTCCTGGCTCTGATAAGTCTAATCACAAATGACAGTAAGTAGTGCCAAAGGAGCGTAAGCAGATGTGGTTGCATTTGTGTAAACAAAAACTATGTAGGTAATTTACTGTAAAGCAAGGAAAAACGCAGCTGGTAAGACTCACCTCTCTACCACATCATCTCCACTCCAGCAAGTGAGCTCATCTCGCACAACCTCTCCCTCACACAGCATCTCTGGCAGGGCAGCAAAGAATGCCTTGTTTCGCCAAATATGTTTCATTAATTCCCTAAATGAAATGACACACAGGCACACAAAATGAATAACACCAATCATAATCGTAAAGGCTTCTATTTGTAACCATACATGCAGCTTCTGTAATACTAGCAAACAGATGTTTACCGTGTCTGCAGAGGGTTGGTTTCTATTTATTGATCTAAAAAATAGCTTACCAAGTAGGAATTTGTGGAATCAAATTAATCTAAGTGGGTGAATATAATAATGATATATGTAAGTTAAGTGAATAGACACAGAAAGAGAAAGAGAGAAAGAGTGATTGAAGATATAACAGTGAAGTGAGGATTATTTCATAAAACTGTACAATAGAAAGGAGGTTCTAGTGGTCAGTTGGGACGCCTATAGCCTGGATACAAGACGAGATACAGTTCGGCATTGGGGGCATACAGGTTCCAATGTGGTATATTGTAAAATATTTCCCCACACATTTGTTATCGTGCACACTCATAGGATGCTGAAGCTGGTGTCCCTGCTGGTCCCCTGAATTTATGATAAATCTGGTGAATGGGCAGGCCAATTAATTGTTCAATCAGTCAGAGACATTCCTGGGAAACTCTGGATGGGTGTGAGGAAGCATTACCCCGCTGAAAAACGTCTGAAAGCACAAGAGCATATGGCCACAGGATATCCTGCACATATCATTGAGCTGTTATTGTCCCTCATATCACTAGTACAAAGTGACCAGTTGTCATATGTGATGGCTTTCTAGATCATCACAGTGGTAGCTGGGGCAGTGCAAATGTGGCATTCCACAGCAGGATTGATACACTCACCACCAGGCCGCCACACTCAAACCCGCCCCTCGCCAGATCCCAAACAAAACCTTGATTCAGATCTAACATTCGATCTGGGTGTGTTCATTTTTTTGGTCGATAAGTATATTTCAATAAATGGCACTCCAACCTGAGTCTTATAGACTACCCAATCAAACTAGTATAGTTTATTTGGCATATTAATAAATCAGGGCTGAATTATGAAAACATAATGCCTTGTAGTATTACAGAAAGAAAATGTAACAAAAAAATAATCAGTGTAGCAAAAGCTGACAGGTTTTTTCAGACTTCTACAATTTCTTTACAACAATAATAATGTGTGGGAAGTACGGAAATGGGTTTGTGTGTAGAAATATTTAAGTAGTAATAAGTCTAAACCTATAAACATAGTATTGAATGTTTAAATAAATCTACAAGCAACTAAATCTTGCTAGCACACCTACAGTCAATTCTGGCACGTTTTCTCAAAGCTGGTATGGATGGATGGACAGAACTGAAAGAGAAGCCTATAAGAAAAATAAACTCAAACTGTTTCTCACTATTACAAGTAAATGCAATAACCACATACAGAATTACAACAGCACTTCAGTACTCCAACTAAAAGAAAACTTCACCTTTGGATATACAGTAAAATTTGGACTGAAATAACCAAGGGCATAAAACATGAGGATTTTATTAAGCAAAGTATTAGAGGAATAAATGAAGTCACATGCTGAGTAAAGATTAGTAAGTGACTGCTGACATCCCTGTGTCAAATCCAGGCCTAAATCATTCAAGAGATATAAGATTAACAGCAGTATATCACTGCAATACTATTCAAAACCACATATTTATCAGAAACAGTCACGAAAATGGGTGCATGCAATGTGCTGCACAGCACACCCTACTGAGGAAAGGGAATGTAAAGTCTGTGTCTGTGTAAGATTAAGTGTGACAGTGTTAATGCTTACCGGGCAATCTGTTTCAGACTTCTATCTTTTTGGTTCTTTGTGGGTTTCAGAGGGAGCGAGCTGAGGACAATCATACCCCCCCACACATGGTTATGGAGCAATCCAAGGAAGGATGAGGCAAGCAGGCAGACAGTGAGTCGGTAGAAACCAAACAGTCACAAAACAGGGAGACGGAAAGGGACAGGGATAAACACATCATGGTTCTGAAGAAAAATACATGCACATGCAATCCAAATATATTAAGCTCTAAGGTAAAAGCAAATATGCTCATTAAACTCCAACTCAACAATTTTCACAGTTTCCATTATTCCATTTCTATTTTTAAATTAAAATAACTAAGACGTGTTTTGTACTTTGATTCATTTCAAATTAAATTAAATCTGTTAGAGATGCTCATTATATCATTTCATCTGAAAACTTCAAACCTCATCATCAGAATGTCAATAAGTAATTAGAATTCATTTAAAAACATCCATAAATTTCTGTCTAAATAAAGGTCTGCAGTGAGACTGTCTTAAAGTATACTTACTTGATTTTTATTTGCTATTTATATTGTTGCAACCAAGCCTAAATAACTTTTGCTGGAAGTTCCAAATAGTCAAGCTAAGTCAATTTAAGTCAGATGTATTTCTATAACACTTTAACACTTACTTGAAGCAATGTCTCAAAGCTTACAAATGTATATTATCTTCTAATATTTAAGGCCAGTCCAAATCTGAGCAAGCCATGAGTAAAATTAGCATGGAAAAATGCTTGGTCCTCCTTGGGAGGACCAAAACTCTAAAAGTGATCCATCCTCCTTTGGCAACTTAGATGTTACCTGTAAGAATTCATTAAGTTTTCTTATTAATATGTTTCTAGTAACAGTTTGGGTGGAGCCAAAGCAATACACAAACAGTGAGTGACACTTAGAACTGACTGAATGACACCCCAAAGTATATTAAGAAAACATTTCCCACCCTATATATCTGTATATACTGTAAACCCAACACTAATATACCATCTTCAACAGTCTGGATTGTTGACACAAGTGAGGTCGGGATCATGAATTCTTGCTGTTGGCACCAAATTCTGACTCTACCGTTTGTGTGCCTCAGCAGAAATCAAGATTAATCAAACCAGGCTGTGTTTTTCCAGCTTTCAACTGTCTAGCTTTGGTGTTCATATGCCCACTGAAAGATCAGTATTCTGTTTTTCACTGGTAAAATAGGAACTCGATGTCTTCTGATGCTGTAGCCCATCTGCCCATCTCAAGGTCTGATGTGATCCCAACCCATGGCTCCTTCTGTGTGGAGTCTGCATGTCCTCCTCTTACTTGCGTGAGTTTTCTCCGTGTTTCCACCCGCAGATAAGCCACATACACGGTGTTTGTTTATTAAATCATTGTAAAGTCTAGAGACCTTTATGCATAAAGGAGATCGGCCAGTCCCCAATCTGTGTGTATAAAACTAGGAGACATATCCAAACGGGTTTATGACTGTAATTAAAGTATTAAATCAAGGAATTGTACACTTCTCCAAAGCATTCTTCAAGTTTTCAATGTTGTTGTAAGACAGTGCAATAAAGCTGGAAAAAGATGTTTTAATGGGTTTCAATATCAGGTTATAGTACTATTTCAAAGAGCTTACACCACACGTGTCAAGGTTTATCATATATTAGACAGTATTAGTTAGCAGTTGGTTCTCGTTGGATGTGTAAGAACCAGAGTAACTTGGACAAGGACCAAATCACTGTGGTCAGATGATTGGGTGAGAGCATTTCTGAGAGAAAAGACCAAACTTTCTTGGGTGATACTGGCCAGCACAGATGTATAATTTTTAACAATGAGGAATTCCATTTGGGATGCTTGTCTAAATTATTTATAACAGGTCTTTTTGCAGGGGTCTAAATGTTCTCTGGCTTCTGCTCAGGTGTAAACTGCAGGCAGAAAAGCCTGCCATCTAGCACTGATGGTCTCATTCAGTTCTCCAATGATCCGCCTTGCCAACCACAACACACTGCTTGCCAGACACGCAATATGGATCTGAAGTGCTCGCGCTACAGCACAGGGTACCACTGTGCATATGTGTGGTGTTTGGAAGATATCAAAAGCCCTGGTAAAACATTTATACGGCATGCACTTCGGCTTCTCAGTTTCAAGGCCACGTTTACTAAAGGAGCCTGGATGTCTGTGTGTGACTAAGCAGCGTGAAACATTTATTTTTGTGAGTGACACAGGCATGTGCATGTGACACTGCTGTCTATTTCACTGAGCAAAGCAAGAAAGGGTGCTGTTGCTGTCGGTCCACCAGAGGTGAGAAAAGAGTCGCTAGAATTAGGTCGGCAATCATGTTAACCTCTGTTCTCTCTTCTCTTGGATTCCTGATTCTGTTTTTTCTGAAGTTTAAATTAGCAATTGCTGCACAAAATCACATCTTTCCATTTAACACAGACGTCAACAGAGTTTGGTTGACTGTGGCATTTATGGTCTTCCTGATCCATGTAAATCACGTTTTAAGCTCAATACCCAGTGAACAATCAGTGATCAGTGAGCAATTTACTAAAGGTACATTAAACCACATTGGTTAACTGCTCAAACACTAGCTATTAGACTATGAGACAGTCAAAAACATATTCATGAATATAGACTAAATTCACTTTTCACACTGGGCAGTTACTGAATTCTAATGATGGTTATACCCACTTTTAGTCAAAAGGAAATCCAAATACACAAGCGAGTGAGTTAAAATTTGTGATTTCTCTTTGTTAACAGACCTGGAATACAAACGGACCATTGATTCACTTTAACTGTTTCAAAACCCCATTGAGCTACAGGGCGAGTCAAGTCACAAGACATTATCTGCTGCATTGTGGACTTTTCACAAAGGCGGTACTGGTCTTGGGACAGCCCTTATGTAGCTTGATGTCCACAGTCCCAGTTTCTTTGAATTTAGCTATGAGGGATGTAACAGTGCTGTGTAAAATTGGTGGTCTGGGTGTCAGTTGTTGAAGTCTGCAGCAATGATATGACTTCCCGGAAATAAGGATTGTCAATTCCCAGGCTGCTCCACCTGGGGTGGTAAACATGCCCTTGTCCCAACTTTTATGGAACGTGCAGGCATTAAATTAGGATTGGGTGAATATATGCAAATAACCATAAAGTTTATCTGTTTGAACATTATATAACATTGTATAAGGATTTGCAAATTATTGTATTCTATTTTTATTTATGCTTTACACCATGTCCCAACATCATTGGAATGCAGACATGGGAAGGTCATGCAGACTCCACAGAGAAATGACCCACTCCACCCTGGGATGGAACACAGGACCAGTATGCTGTCTCCTATTAAAATATTAATAATTAACGCACAAACACTAAGTGTAAACAAGGCAAGCTAATGAAATACTAACAAAAATAGGAAGGAGCAACAGACAACATCAAAACTAGCAAAAATTAAGGCCTTACAAACAGAACTATACCCACCCCCCAGAAATACAAGTGCGTACACCCATCTGAGAGGTGAAGATAGTAGAGACAACTGTAAACAGGCAATGAGCTGTGAGCAACGGCATGGGTCATAAACGGAAAAGGATATAGAGGATGATGCAGGTCAAAAGTGATCAAAAATGGCATGGCAACTTGACTGAAATAGAAACCATCTATTATTTCAGATACTGCTTTAACCAGTTCATTTACATTCTGATCTTGTGTTTCCCTATAAACTGTGCGTCCAACATTCTGGCTCAAATGAGCAGGTGATGAGATTTTATAGAGTAGTTCAAAGACTTTTCGCAAAATAATGAAATCCAGGATTCTCTACAACTGCGCTAGATCACAAATCATAAGTTATAACACCCCTATAGAGTGAGTTATTTTTGTGTCCATTCAAATAACTGATGTCGGTGCTCAGGTGGCATAGCAGTGTAATATACTAGCGCATCATGGATTAGAGCCCTGACGTGCTTTCCAACCGGTTTGGTCATCAAATGCAGGCATGAACAGCTGTGTCTGTATTTAAGTTGAAGCACAATGATGGCATATTGCCAGTGTGTGATTGGCACCACTCTGACTGGAAAAGTAATATGTGAAGTAAGATAAATGTTGGGTTAATTTCGGGGGGTTTTTTCACCTTAGGCTTGCTTCCATTTCTGGGGAACGTTTTGACATCTTATTCTTATTCAGATTGTTTTTCAGATTTTGTTTTCATTTATTTTATTCAAAAACTACTTAAATTTTCAGAAGGGGCTTATGTCTTGCTCTTATTTTCATACGAGCTAGCTTTGTGTAAAGTTTGTGAGATTATTACCACAAGCAAAGACATGTAAGCTGGCATCATGGCAGCTTCTCTGAATGATGTCATCCTAGCAACCATGTATTAGCAAATATGGAATTTTTTTAGTTCAAGTTTGGTACCGGGCACAACTTATCACTGTTATCCCAAGCACGATCGCACCACTCATAGCTAATATACTTAAAAATATCACCTTGATCACCTTGACCGACCAGTCTGTCGGATGCCTTGTAAACATCGCTGGTCACACTGCTGCAGTGGTGTTTTTGCCATTATTTAATTATTAGGTTATTAAATCGGAGTAACCAGAGTAAACCCATTCAGACATGGGGAGGACATGCAGACTCCACACAGAAAGGACCCAGGCCACTCCACCCTGGGACTGAACCCGGGACTTTCCTGCTGTGAGGCAGCAGTGCTACCCACCGAGTCACTGCGCTGCCCCCTAAAAATATAGTTTCACAATATTTTATGTTAGGTTATTATTAAATGCATCACTGAGAAAAATGTGTCATATATAATTCATTTCTACTTAAGCCCGTAATAAAGATAAATGAATAAACTGAAATATAACAGTGGCATGTGAGCTGTTTAAATATTTGACTTCATGTCATTATTAATAATATTATTAATTTGCTACTATATCTGCTCCATCCAGCATTATACAGTACAGCAGAACTTAAATGTTATATACACCATTTCAAATAATTTATTACACATCATCTCAAAGGTTATTATTCTTTTAATATTAATATTATTACGTCCTGTATGCATCCTAAAGGAATTAGTATTAAAACTGAATCAACTCAATTTGTATTCTATTCATTTCTAAATATAAACATAAGGCTGATTTATAATTATTTACCTGCGTAGCTGAGATAATTTTCCCTGCTCCTCCATGCCCGGGGAATCTGACTGGTTGACTGTGGGTTTCGGGACATCTGTTACTGTGGAGACCAATTTCATTGTGGTGGGTAAAACACTGTGGATCCCTGTAGACTGGCCACACACTTTATCCACCTGACAAAAATGTACAAAAAGATATCATTTCAAATGTTTTGTTGGGTTTTTTTTTTGTTTTTTTGTTCCTGTTGAACATTATTCACAGTGGGGGTCAATAATCCTAGTCCGAGTAGTGAAATTGCTTTTACAAAAAATTGTGAGCAGTGTATTTTGTATTTATTTTTTAAATTTTTCGTTTATTTTATACGTGCCAGAGAAAAGCACTAGTAAACCTACAAGGCTCCTCAGTTGGGACATGAATCTATACACACGTCCATAGATGTAAAAAAACATTGTTAAAAAAAAGATGTCAAAAAAAATAAGACCGGAAACATGCCTCCCATGTACTGAGAAAATTAGTAAAATCAAAAACGCTAGAACAAAGACTTGCAACCCAAATGATTAGAAACCTACTCCATTCCTCCTCCACCAACCTTTAGAGTTGTTAATGTTTTCCAGTCAATCATTCATTCAGATTTAAACATCAGACTGCCAAGCGTAATTCATCACTTCAGAGAACTCTTTTTAACTGCTCTACTGTCCAAACACTTGGCAGTGATCATAGTGAATGTATGCTTTAAGATGCTGCCAAACTGTGCATGTGCTGACACTGATGACTGATTGGAGAGATATTCTGCAACTTGCTGATAAGTACACTGCACAAAAACATTTGAGAATATCTCATTAGTGGATATTTCATTTTGTATTTCATTCAGTATCCCCTAATGTTTGTAAGCAGGATATTACAACCAAGGACATGTTTTAAACAATACAGGCTTTGGTTTCAGTTATAATAACAGCATTTATGGATGACCTAGGTCTTAGGTATTAGTACTCATAGGACAGTATTAACTTGTTGGTATGGTAGCATCCGGGCAGTGCGGGCTCGGTGGGTAGCACCGCTTGCCTCACAACAAGAAGGTCCCAGGGTGGAGCGGCTTGGGTCCGTTTTGTGTAGAGCCTGCATGTCCTTCCCGTGTCTGCGTGGGTTTACTCCGGATACTCCGGTTTCCTCCCACGGCCCAAAGACATGCGTGCTAGGTTAATTGGCGTCTCCAAATTGTCATATGCAAAACACCCCAGCCGTGAAACTGGAAAAAGCTGCACGCTGGTCCCAAGCCCGGATAACTGGGGAGGGGT
>JAUZSU010060104.1:0-20966 GCA_034780255.1 Parotocinclus maculicauda | reverse complement strand
CGAGGTTAATTGTGCTTTGGTTGGAAAATGCCTTCATTCTCTTACATTCTGGGAATTTATAGATACAGAGGTAGCTCTTATTATAATGTTTTGTTTTTTATTTGTTGTTGTGCATTTATTCTGAAAAATAATGAATATTAATTTTTGAGTACTAAACGGATGCCAGTTGAGATTTGGATAGGCCAGTATCCCAACAGCCTTACTTACATGAATGAGATTACTTATTCTTTTATAAATATATATATATATTATATGTTGTACTAAAATGTTTTATTTGACCTATTTACTAATTCCAATGTTCCCTCTAATGCTTTTTAATACAAATAAACTGTGGCTTGGTGATAGCAAAGGCTGGCAGCTTTTCTCTCTTATCAAAGCAGTAGTATGGTCGGCCTGCCAGCTCAGTGTGTGTGCAGTTGAGGGGTGTTTGGGACTGATTGTGGGAGTTTGTGAATTTGCGGAGTCAGTTCAGAGGCTGGGAACATTACTATAAAACTGTAATCCTTTTTACAAACAGCATTAGATCATACAACTTTGGCCACCCGCCTGACACGCGCAAACACAAACACACACATGGCTATTGAAGGACTGATTATATTCTGTCCTCTTTCCTCACTCCCCATGGCCATATGCTTGGCATTTTCTCGTCTCTTTGTAACACACACAGACTGTAAGTACAAACATGGCCAAAAATCTATCATTTTATAGCCTACTGGTAATCCATCGACATACTTTACCATAGAACAGGTCACTTTCTTTTCTTTCTTTTTTTCCTCACTGTCTCTCTCTCTCACACACACACACACACTTACAGCGCCCTGTTTTCATTTCTTCTATTCATTCTTCAGAACAGCGCAGCCATTAGTCCTCAGGGATTATGCTGCATGAAACAATTAGTCTGACCTAATAAATCTTGCTTTCACTCTCAGACTCTTCATTACATATAACGCTGCTCAACCATTTTAGGCAGAGCATACAATTAAAATTAGAAAATTGTTGAACTTGTTAATTATCATGAAAACTGAACACATGGCTACATTAATAAGCCGAAGCTACAACGATCCCATTAAATGGACATTAATGTGCAACACGTGTGTGTAATAATTTGCTATCTCTGTATCTGTCACAGTCTTAAAATTAAGCTCCTTTCTGTGGAGCAGCATCCAATTCAGTGTGGGTTTCAGAGTAGAGCCTTTTCCCTGCAGGAGAATAACAGAGAACCACAGAACCCGTATCAGACCCACAGAGGATTAAACTTAGTGTTCAGATATAATAGGTCTAACACAAACCATCTACCAGGTCAGCTGAAATATCATGGATTATGGTAAGAGCTTGTTGAAGTACTCTAGAATTTAAATAAGAATACAAATAAAGAAGAACTCAAAACGCAATGATTTTAATGCTTAAGCTCTCTTGGTTGGCTATAAATTGTTCAAACTAGTCTTCACTGTATATGTGAAAATACTGATTGAAAACCTGAGCCAACTGAATGCAAATGCTGGCAGCACCTTGATTTTAGTTCATTTAAATCCAGCAATAAACCTACTTTTTAGTTTATGTAAATCCAATGTTAGTCATTTCCTTCTAAAGAGGACTGAAGAAGAAAATGTAAGAGGATGGGATAAGGAATTATTTATTTAGTACATCAGTGTTAAGTACTATGTCATTAGCAGCAAGGACCAGCATATGTTGGGTTTTGGATGCTGGCAAAAGATCATACAAGTTCAGTGTTGGTTCAAGGTGTTTTCTGCTGTGGTTAGTTCTAGTCTGGTGCTGGTTTAGCGGGTGAATTTGCATTACTGGTCAAATTGGTCTTCCTAGTTTTAAGTTATACACAAGAAACAAACGCATCTGACAGTGTGTGTGTGTTTGTGTGTGTGCATGTGTTACTGTTGTGTCTTAACTATTGTAAATTAAGTGACTGATTAATAACATTGTTTAAAGTGAGTCATTACCAGGCAATAAGCCAAGGGTCAGTTTACTAGCAAATGTGTGCCTATTAAACATGCTTATGTTAGATTTAATATACACTGCTCAAAAAAATAAAGGGAACACTTAAACAACACAATGTAACTCCAAATGTTTTCTTTATTTCTTTGACCAGTATATATTGCAAACATCAAAGTTCACAGACAGCACTCATCTTACATTAATAAAGTTATGCTGTGATATAATGTAATATAATAATTTTGTCTCATCCACTTCAATAAAACAAATGTCTCATAGTGTGGGATATGTTGCGTTCTGGACACTGGAATGCTGGTCAGCCAGCTTTATAAGCAGGAGCAGCAAAACAACACAAATTCACCAGCTGGACACATCACATGACCAGCACTAACCAGAATAAACTGCTTCCACCAACACGTAACTTGCCAAAAGACATAAGTATGCTGGTCTTTGCTCTTTTTAACAGCTATGTAAAAGACTAAAGTACCTATCACTAATATATGGTTATTGCTGGATAAATATAAACTAAAACTCAAAGTAGTGACTGTGTTTTTCTTCAATTTTCATGTTTTATATTTCTTATGTGGAATAAGAGAGAATAAATGAGAACAACTATTGACTATTTAATCTAATAATGCCATTTGGACATCCAGTGAAAGTTTATTATAAAACTAGGGTGCCAGTATGGAGAATTGTCTTGTTTGTCTTTGATCTTGAGTTGTGGTAGGTTTAGAAGTGGGACCATTAGAAAGGAGTAGAAAGGACTGGTCATGTTTTGGCTTATAGGTGAGCATCAGTGCTTCAAATCCAATCCAGTTGCAGGACCTGCCAGAAGAGTATTGCAGTACTCAGTAACCCCAACTACCACCACCAGGTTTCACAGATGCAATTAGGTTTTTATGTTGAAATGCTGTGCATTTTTTTTATCTTATCTGTCCACAAAATGTTTCCCATGTTTCTTCTGGCTTGTCCACATAATCTTTATTAAACTGCAAATGTTTAACAATGTTCTTCTTAAACAACAGTATCTTACTTTTTGCAAGCTTGACATGAAAACTACAATTGTTTGGTGTTTTCCTGATGGTGTACTCCTGCACTAAAACCTATTAAGGTGCAAATCAGAATCTTAATGAATGTTTACTGAGGAGGGGAGGGGTTGAACCTGTGATTGGTTGTTTTCATGGCTTACAACAAAAAAAGGCAGGAAAAGGATGAAAGGCAGAAAGAAAAAGCATGAAAAGTTAGAAACGATAAGTTAATTCCAGAAGACATCTTTGCGAATGCAATGCATTTTATGTCTCCCAAAGAAACAAGAGCTCATTTAGGAAGTTGTTGTTAAATTTGAAAAGCACATTTAAGTAAGTGACCTTATGTCAAGATTTTGTAGGTAATGTTTTACATTCCTACAATTTGGTGCATTTTGCATCATTAGCAGACACTGGTATTTATCATTCACAAATCAAAACATTATAAGTCATAAAGTCTTTCTAACACTGATAAGTCATCCTGTTTCAAAAATTCAGAAAAGCTTTTAAAGAAATACTTGTTTACATTAAGTACTCGTAGCATCATTTAAAAAACTTTAAACCTTTAAACCTATTTTAAACTTTTAAAAGTACTTTAACACATCCACATGAGTAAAAATATATAAGCAATACGTGAACATTTACTTTTCTAAAATGTTATTCTTTTTCAGATGAATAGTACTTTTATGCAAGTAAAGAACTTCTGCCACCACTGAAAACAGCACTGCAAATATTTTGAATACTTTTACTTACTATTTAATTTAACGTGGAAATGATAAAAACACTGCAAAAATCTTGGTAATATTGAGCTAACATCAATTAATTAACAAATAGCTGCCTGGCTGCTGATACAATGAGAGCATTCACATGCACTTAATATTTCACTAGCTAGTTTTGCTGCCTTTAATTCCATGGGGTGTGTAAATTTTATTTTCAGGTATTTACTTGATCACAGAATTTACAGGATTTATCTGGAACTGATACACATTTCAAACAACATTGTTTCTCTCCAAGATAATACCTTTGAACCCACCCATTTTTCTTGTGAGCAAAAATATTGGAACGTGACTGAGAGGTGTGTTTCGTTGCCCAAGTGTGTCCTGTTACTTTATTCAAACAATAAATAACGTTGAATATCTATGCTCACTTTCAGATTTGGGCTTCACCTGTGCAGACTGTACATTTATAGTTAAAGGAGTAACAAACATGAAAACTAGAGAGCTGTCTCTGCAATTGTGAAGCTGAAAGAAGATGGAAAACCATTCAAAGCCATTGCACAAATATTGGCTATAGCCAGTATAACGGTTTGGAATGTCCCAAAGAAGAAAGTCGCCACTGGTGTAACAGATGTCGAACAGGTAAACCAAGGAAAACAAGAGCAGTTGATGACAGAAACATTGTGCGTGCTGTTACTGTTAGTGACATCAGTAACCACCTCCAGAGGGCAGGAGTGAAGGTATCACAATCTGCTGTTCGTGGAAGACTTCATGAAAAAAAGTACAGAGGCTTCACCAGAAGATGCAAACCACTTATTAGCAAGAAGAAAAGGAAGACCAGGCGGGTATTTTCCACGATCTACAACGACAAGCCAAAGATTTATGAACTGGTGAGATAAAGATTTACCTTTACCAATGTAATGGAAATGACAAAGTTTGGAGAAAGATAGGGTCTGCTCGTGATCCCAAACAAACAAGCTCATCTATGAAACAATGTCATGATGTGGACTTGCATGGCACGGGTTCATTAATCTTCGTTGATGATGTCCTGCATGATGGAGCATAAAAAATAAAAAGACTGCTCTCACTGTTCCAATACTTTGGGAGTGGAGTGTGCATGCTTTCAGCAATTCGATTACTGGAACATTTCTTAATTTGATTTCTAGATAGAGTATGATATATACATGTCCACAATAATCAGATAACTGCTAAAATCCTACTATGATTGGATAATGAGGATGATGAGGATGATGATGATGACGATGATGATTATTATTATTATTATTATTATTTTTTTTTTTTTATGTATATGCTGTCGTTGACTAAAGAACATGTAGTTTGTTCATATTTATGAGCATTCACACATCCTGGTAACCATAAGAAGTGTAGTGTAGTTACGTAATGTGGTATTATTAGGAATAACAGTTAGTACTGAACTTTTCATTTCTCCAGATTGACTGTCACTGGTTCAGTATTTTAAGATTTATAAACAAACATGTAAACAAAGCCTGGGGGTCACAGATTTTCTGCTGGATCAGTGTTGATATATTCATTCTGGCTCTGCAAACTAGAGGCCTTAGGCAGCCAAATCCTCTTCTCATTTTCTCCATAAGCACCACTGACGCTTCAGCAGATGTGCATCATTAGGGATAGCGTTCTTCCCTGCTTGCCTTCTCAACATAATCACCGATTTAAGCCCAGTGTTTATAGTAAACTAAGCCAATTGCAAAGTGTGTGTGTGTGTGTATGTGTGTTATTTGACTGCCAAGACAATGTCTTCCTAGTTTTCATGCTGCAATCACGCACATTTTGCATACATTAAACGAACAATAAACGGGAAAAGCATCCATCTCTTGCCTGGGTAATTAACATGGAAATTGCCGGACGGTATTTTAACCGCTCCCAGCTCCCCTCTGGCCCTGATGGGCGTGTCACAGTGACTTACAACTAATGAATGAGCTAGTGATTTATGGATAGGGTAGACCTCTATTGAGAAATGCTGAGACTGGGCATGTACACTTGTGTTAGTGGTTGAATTTGAAATATGCCTGTAAAGGTCACAACTTTGGCTGTGTCTCCCCAATCTTTTGCTGAGATGGTTCGCTATACATCATTTCATAAAGCCCTGTGACTAAAAAGACAGTGAGAGGTAAGACATCTGTCTCAATTAATGGCTCTCATTTCCATGGGCATTAAGACACAGATGTAGTTTAACTAAAAGCTTCCAATATTTTTTAGCATCAAAAGAATACTCCAATTTCTTTTTACCTAATCTCAAGTTATCACAGATATATGGCAGAATCTTCAGTTGGGAGCACATTTTACCTTCTTAACTTAAAAGTGAAAATAGTACCTATTTTTTATTTTGATCTTAAGAACTAATTTTGATTTAATTACAGTATGTCAAGATAATGTCTACATGCATTAAAGACTAATTATGGCTACAACTGAGCTTATAGAGCATTGAAATAAGTCATATTCAATATTATAAATAATATCATAAATAATATTTTAGGTGGGTGGCACTGCCTGTATGTCCTGCCCGTGTTCGTGTGGGTTCACTCTGGTTTCCACCCACAGTCCAAAGGCATACATGCTAGAATAATTGATGTTTCTTAAATGTCCCTTGCGTGTAAGTGTATGTCCCCACGATGGGTTGGAGCCCTATGTAGGGTTGTTCCTGCCTTGCACCCTGTGCTAACCGGCTAAGCAGTTGCTCTTCCACGACCCTATAAAGGATCAAGCAGATAAGAAAATAAATGCTTAATATTTTGTGTTGGTGATAACGTTATTATATTGCCAGTTTTCACCTATTCACGAAATACAGATTCTAGGTCACAGCTATTATAAGAATCACCCCTATCAGTCTTCATTTCCATGATTACAACATAAACAACAAAGCCATAATAATCTGAACCAGAAATCATAGGCTGCTGTGGTAGTGACAGTAATGTTGGGGATATATGGATCAAAAAGAGAGCAAGTGCCTACCGGCCACATAGGGCACAAGACAGGAACACCCATAGACAGGGTTCCAATACATCATAGGGCACATAAACTCAAACACTCATGCACACACTCACAGACCAGGGGCACTTTAGAGACACCAATTAACCAAACATGCATGCATCTGGACTGTGAGAAACTGGAGTTCTTGGAGTAAACCCACACAGATATGGGGAAGACATGGTAGATATTAATAAAATAAAAACAAAGTTATTATAAAAACACACAATCTTTTTAATAAACAGATCACTTTTTATAATTTTATTTGAGAAATTTGGGACAACGCCAAAGCAGCAAAGTAATAAAAGATTAATAACGAGCAACCACAACCATAATCATACAGAAAACTATACATAGTTATATGCAGATAAATCAAGATATTGATATTTTGGGAATAGTTGTTTTCATTTGCTTACATTTGTGCGGCACTAAAGTGAACATGAAATATATATTATCACTAAACTAATGAACTGTTGTTGCAAAGATGGATTAATAACATAAACTGTTGTAATTTCTCACTCCCATGTATCTCTCCATGCTCTGTCAGCATCCATATACTTTCTCTCTCTCTCGCTCTCTCTTTATACTTTATATATATATATATATATATATTACTCTGAATGTACCAGAGTGACTATGAAATAAAAATTACCAGTAAACAACAGGGATTTGTTGCCATTATGTTAATAAGCAGAATATTCACCATTTTTATTTGACTGACAAGTACACTGCTCACAATAATTAACGAATAGTTATTTTATAGAATAGATATAGGTAGAATAGGGATCCAAAGCAGTATATTATATCAATGAACACTGACTCGTCTTTTGTACTACTGTATACTATCTGTATCATCTGTATCTTCTGACGAGTATTCATTTTCCTACTGCTCTCAACTTTGTTGTTGTGTTTTTTTAAAGTCGTCCATAAAACTGCCGACTTTCACTGCCAACCATCCTCTTGTTGTGACTGGTGTAAAAATGAAAGCTTCTTGCACTCAAACAAACACTATAAATGCTATGTATCATAAGCAAGCACAGCTACAAAAGATGCCATACAAAACATGCACTAAATGAAAGCTGGTGAAAATTGGCCAAAATTAAGCTAATCTGGCAACAGTGCAAATACCATCTATACTAACATTACGCAGAGCAAATGAGTGAAATATGTTATATAACATGTTGTATAAAGTCTTTTTGGGATCTTGACCAGGATTATGCGGATAAGACAATGAACAAATGAATTAGCTGTACAGTATTTTTAAGACTCATAACTGGAGATGGGAAATTTGAGAATATCTGCAGGACGTGAAGGCCTATGTGATTATGGCCTTGCAATGTACTAATGTTTAAAACGTTAAAAAAGTCAATCATAATGATCTGGCGATGGTGCGTATGGTATGTGTGCTGCAACAAATTAAATTTAATACATATGCTATTTAATTTTGTAAAAAAAAGGCATTTCTGAGATAAATAACCTGGGTGAGTAAAAGTTCTCCTAATTGAAGAATCACTTCTACACTCCTGGTTAAAAAGCACCATAAGCTTTTAATTGTCATAACAAGAAATCATTGGTTGGAATTAGCAAATACAAAGTTCTTGTACTCGTGAGATCTGTTTGCTCATTACTGCTTACTGTTCAAGCTGCTGAGGGAAAAGCTGGAAAAAGGTTAATTTACTAACATACTAGTCTACATTTAAATACAACCCATGTTTTGTCTAGTCAATTTCATTTAATTTGCCTATTCCTGCATTCCAGACCTACAGCACATTTTTTAAAATAAATTACCACAGAAAAGCATTTACCAATTTGTAACATTGCCATTACTTTTCACCAAGCTTCTCTAAACATGTGTGCAGCATGTAGTTTTGCATTGTCTTGATGAAAATTGCATTAATGTCCCTGGAAAATATGACATTTTTTCCACTGTGTGATGGCCCATCCTAGATGGTCCAGAAAAATCGATGCTGCTTCTGGACATGGTTCACATGAGGATCCTTTTTAGCACAGTGAAGTATTAAGTAGCATTTGTGAATGTAACTGTGTGTTATTTTGCTTTATATTGGTTTGCCACTGTAATTCCTTACTCATGGTTATATCAGCTATTGTTGAATCATGGTTCTTGATGAAGTGCTGTCTGAGAGATCACAATCATTAAGCTTAAGCTTGTGCCCTTGGCCTTTACGTACTAAACTTCCTTTCGATTACTTTGATTGTTTAATTATATTATGCACTGCACAGTGAGAAATATCCTAAATCTCTCAATTTTTAATTAAAGTACATTTTTATAAACATTTCAATATTTTTTATGCTGTTGGTGACAAACTGGAGATCCTCTGGCCATCTTTGCTCATTCAAGACTCAGCCTTTCCTGGATTCTGCTTTTGTACCAAATCATAATTACAACCACCTGTTGACATCATCTGTTTCAAATCACATCGTTATTTAGTTTTTTTTATTCATTACTAGCTCTACATGGCCACTGTCCCAACATGTTGGAACACGTTGCAGACCTGAAATGCAGGAATGAATGTTTATTAACAAATTGAATTAAGCTGAGCAGACAAAACATGAACTATATCAGGTTCATACTGTCTGCAATAAAATAAAAGCCAAAGCAAATGGAAGGAACACTGTGTTTTTTATACATTTCACATACTGTCCCAATGTTTTCCGATTTGGAAAAGCCAGCACATGGATGAGTGTTCAAAATCTTCCAAAATATATTTTGTCTACTAGTCAGTAGTTGGTAATATGCCACAGTTCATTAGGTTCATGTCCAGTGATCATGACTGCAACACTAATAAAAATATGTGATCTCACATTAAACACAAGCTAACTGGCAAACATTTTTAAACTACGCATCAGCTCTTTGAAGCCATTACTGCTAAGTGGAACAACATTTTTTTTTCAAATCTTTGAGTTTGACCCCTTTTTTGTCCATGAATATAGTTTTACTGTAAAGTAAGGTTAACAAAATGAGAGGAAACAATAATCCTAAAGCTAATGCACTGTAGTTTATACTTTATAACACATTGAATATTAGCTATCACTTTCACACTCAATCTTCTCGTTTCAGTGCATCGGTCTCTGAATAGAAAAGCACGGATACAACACACTTTCAGAAAAAATGATAAATCATGGCACCGAATCATTGATTGAATTAGTGATCAAATCAGCAGACTACAATTCAAACAACGAAATGATGATGACTCAAGTTTTTCTCCATTTAATGCCTTGACACGTGCTTCATTTCTAAATGTCTTTTTATCTTCTGCATGAGAGCGTCCCCGGTCATGAAAAATAGCAGAGCAGGTAGACAGAAAGAAAAAAATTACAAAAAGAATTGCTTCACATTGACTGATCCATTGTGGATCCACGTGAAAGAGGTTTATTTTACAAAAATCAGTATATATACGAAAACAGAAAAAACAAATCCCCAGTCGTGTGTGGTTCAGAGAGTAATAACCAAGGTGAACATGAAAATGATCAGTGTTCAGTGGAACCATGTGCTTTATAGAGGTTGCAGACAGAGACACTTTTTTCCTTTGCTGTTTTAACCTTACCTATCCTGATGAGGGTCACAAAGGCCAAAGACTGTCCCAGAATTCACCAGACACAGGCATGAGTACAAACTGAATGAGGCTTGAGTCAGTTACAATGCACAGCAGGGGTGGTTTCCATGTCCACTCTCGTCCCTCAGACATGGCCTATTGTGACCGTGGTCAGGTCACTTTGGTGGTGAGCGAGGGAAGTGTCACTGCACAACCAAATCACATATAATGTAATGTATAAACATTCTTTAATGCTGCAACAGCTATTGTTGGTGGCTCTGTGTTAATGGCTCAGACCAGGATCCCAGGCAAGTTGATTAGCATTAAGCAGATGTGAAAATTTATGAATGAATGATATCAACCATTAAGCAACACAGTATTAACCACATGCCCCACTGTCTTGACTGCTGCGGTTTTCTCTTTTAAATAAGTCCACTGGCGTTCCTGTTTAGTAGGTCTTTTTAGGGATTGCTTTTAGTAAGTAAGTAGTAAGTACACTACTACTGATTAGAATTTGAATGATTCCAGAAAAAAACCTGGTGCAAGATTGAAATTCCCTCTGTTTGCCTGTATGGTACACCATCAAACTCACTTATTGTAACATATGGCCAATTTAAAGTAAGCAGTCCTTCTACACTTGTTTTTCCACACAATGTTTTTGGATTATGGAAGAAAATTAGTGCCTGGTGGGAACAGATGCAGGTAGAACATAAAATATTGAACTTGTTTAAAAAACGATGGATTATTCTCTGTGTCTGGTGATCAGCATAAAATGATGGTTTTTTAAAAATATTTTCTGAATAAATCACTTCAGGTAGACTTGTCTTATGTGAATATTAGATTTCATTTTCTTATCCATCCACTCCTTTTGACCATTTTTTATGGATTTATTCATCACCTTGTGGTTGTGTGGTGAGCATTACACAAAATGCCAATCCAGTGTTTGCCTAAGGCTGATTGCTGTTTAATGCCTATCATTTTGGACTAGATTTCAAATAAGAGTTGAACGCTGTGATTCATGCTTTTATTGTAGTAGGTGTTAGTAAATAATTTGGCAGATGCTGAGCCTATGGGATTTATAATTCTACGATTTTTAATGCATTTAATCTTAAAGGTGAAAGCATGACAAATCGCAAATATTCCACAATATCCAAATGAAATGTGGTGGTATTTAGGTATTTAGCACAGTAAGTCACGGAAAAGTTTAAAATTTCATCTACTGTATACTTTGTGAAGTAATTGTGACATTTTTGCATCACAATGCATCAATACACTAGTACTTATAATTAATAGCTAGCTGTACATGATTTAGGTGCATGCTCAGCATGCCCTGGTGTTGACCCTGGACAAATAGAGGGAAGATTTGTTTAATAAGGAATTAAAATTAGGAAGAAAAAGGAGACAAATTAGTGAAGTCTGAAAAAGCAAACAGCAGAGATCAGTGATTCTCTCATGCCTGAAAAACCCTGAGGACTCAAAAGAGAAGTCAAAAGAGTTGGTGAGGAAACACATGAAGAATTAAACGAAGCAGAAAGCAAATTAAGAGAAAGAAAAATGAAAAGAGAAAGGAAGAGACCTAGAAGGTGATGAACAAATGGAGGGAAAATGGGGCAAAAGGAATAGATGGAGGAGGTAATAAAATCTCATTCTCACAAAAGACATGCCTGCCTCTGGTAATTGATTCACAGACTATAAAAGTAGAGACAAATCACCCACCATTCAGTGCTGATCACTAGATCTATAGAATGCCCAATTGTTTTTTTCCAACAAGTTTAATATTTTTTTTTATCTGTGCCTGTGCCCACCAGGTACTTTACTTTATAGATCCCATACATTTCAATACAGCAGTATAAAATAAGACGAGTGTGTGTAAAGCTTGCAGTTTACTGGTGCTCTGTACAAAGTTGATTTTCATCTTGCAAAAACAAGAATGCAGAGTCTGTAACTTAGCGCATTGAAGACCAAAATAAGTTTCCTTTTATGGAACATTTGATGTTTGTCCTGTTTTCACCTTTAACAATGCTTCCATTCAAAATCACAAGAGTATAAACAACATAAGTCCAGCATAACCGCCAAATTATACCACAATAACAGCAAGAACCTCGCAGTTTAACCATACTCTTAACTTGAAGTCTAGTCTACAATGACAGGAGTTAAACAACAATCAGTGTTAAGTAAATGCTGGTTTGGCATATTGTATAACGCTCACCACAAAACCACTGTCACCATTTGAAAAGTCGTAGGCAACAACAGGAAGTGCTACTGTTCGTTATAGTGTACAACCAAACTCTTGTTATCAATTAATGCTATAATATATAGGGTATTTTAATTGGCAAACTTTCTATCCTGGCAGCTCTACCCAAACTTTTTTTTACAGTGGACCAGATAGAACCATGCCAAAATACCTTAGGACTGGTCTTGCTTTTCAAATACCTATAAATTATTCAAAAAAATAGATTTAAACCATAACCAAAAACAATGTACAGGACAAATAACATTAATTATTTAACTACTGAAATAGATTTTAGCAGCAGGAATATAATTAGAATATTATTCAGGCTGAACATTTTCTTTAGAACATTTATGCCTTCTGCAGATTTAAAACATCTTAGGTATCTTCTGTCAGTATTTCTTATGTAGATTGTATTTTATTATTCAGCTGTTATGCATTATCAGACCTACAGAACTCAATAATACATTTTACATTTAATATGTCACATAACCAACTAAATACAAAAAAAAATATTGATATGTTAAAGAACCAGACCCTACAAACCAGACATACAATCAAATAGTCTGGACCTCAAGCGGTTCTTGTTTTGATAATTTATGCATTGCTGCATCTTTGAGTGATGACACTAGTTTTGTGTCCTTAAGAGTGATGTTGATTTAAATTCCAATTGAAAAGCCAATTAAAATCTGTCCACGGGTCTTCTTTTGCCCTAGGACCAGACTTTAGACACCCCTGCTCAGTCCAAACCACTGGCACACAACATGTAACAGGGCCCTTCCTGAATAACCTTCTCAATTTATCCAGGCTTGTGACCAATACAGGAAATGGCCTGTGCATCCTTCCAATTGGCCGGGGGGCATTTTTCAGTAAACACATCACCTATGTTGCAAGCCCACCCAAGACTGAACTCGATTCTAGCAGCTGGCACTGTTAATTGAGCCATGTAGTGTTTAGTTGTAAAGTAAAACACTAAAAAAACCCGTGGTGAGCTAGCAGAGGACATTATGCTATTTTTTATCGACTTGCACACGTCTGAAAAGAACAAGTAATGATCTGAGAAGAGTAAAGTATGCACATAAACACACACACACACACACAAAGTTGATTTGGATAGTTAAGTTCAATACAATTGCCTATTCAATTTTTTTTTACCAGGTTTTGTAAAACAGAGAGCTGTAGCTGTTGGGTACAATGCTCAAAACCATTTAACTGACTTTTCTCAGCCAATAAACTTCTAAACTTCCAAACTTTCCAAATTGCACTTCCTCCAGAAGCAAAAAAAAAGTTGAGAATTTAACTCCATTCTCGCCAATATCTATAGAATAACCTGAATATAAGGCATCCTGAGCCTCTGCAGCATTTTCTGGTTTGGGAATTTTACTCGGACAACAAGTTCCTACAGAAAACAATAAAGACAGCTTGGACCACCACAGGAGCCTAACTCCCGCATCATGCACAGTTATCATAAACATTGCATCTGTAAAGCTACTAGCATTGTAATTAAAACACAACCTTTTCTCCCTTTTGCCGTCTGGCAAATAGTACCAGAGCATCTGTGCTGGCACTGCCAGACAGTCTCTGCCCTCAAGCGATCAAACTCCTCAGCACACTAAACTGATTCGCCCTGCTCCTTTTTCATCCACTTCACCCAAGGTAAATTACTTTCTATATGTAAAAGATGCTACGACTTTTATACATTGCTGTTACCTATGTGGACACTCAATATCCACTCTAGTAGCGACAAACATATCTCTCCACAGAAATTTGTCATGACACATATTCCACTAGGTGTTGAAATTATTCTGCAGGAATATTGCAGACAAGATAGCTTCGCAGTTGGTGCAACTTAGATGGAGGAAGTGACATATTTTAGACTAGCCCATGATCTGGGGAGTGAGAAGGCCAGAATAGCATGGAAAACTTGCTATAATGTTTCTGGAACCAGTCCATGACTATACAGTATGATCCTTGTAGTATGGTGACTGGTCCTGTCCTTCCCCCATAGGATAAACAAGGTAAAATCAGAGATATCAGAGGCCCAAAAATACATTACTCTACCTCCAGCAGGTGTTGGCAGGAAGGTTTCATCGATTCATGCTGCTGGCACCAAATTCTGACTGGCGTTTTTTGAAATGCTGGCTCCGGCTAGTCTGGGACAGATCACCGTGCTTCATTTCAATAGATAGAGACAAAGATTACTTAATTTCCACAATCTAATGTGGATCTGCAAAGCAAACTTGCTTACTTGTTTGTAGGGTGCACTCTGGGATCATGGCAAACTTCCATACAGGGAAGCTCCAGTTGTCAAAGGGGAGGTGTTTCCAGGAAAGTGGCCACTCAGTACATACTGCTGCAGTAATATGCACAGCTCTGGAAAAACAAGATACCTACAAACATTTTTACAATCCATTCTAGTATCTGGTGAATTCCAACACATACACACCTCATTTACTTACTGAGTTACTGTGATCACCTGAACCTAATCTTAGTTATGGTAAAAAGTATAAGACGTGTAAGTTGTGACTAAAGTAATAACTTCTGAACTGTCATTCATTCATTCATTTTCGTATCCACTTAATCCTTGGTTGCATGAAGGCCAATGCCTAACATATTTTATACAGTATGTTGCAATATCATATCTAGGCTATATTTCATATTTTATGTTCCATCGTTTGTCATTTTTTCACTAGTTCATCATTTAGCACAGTCATATAGTCTGCCCTTCTATTCCATAAATGCAATATTGCGTACAAACTTTTATATACTGTACTCTAGGGACTTGTTCGTTTACACTTTGTGTTGTTCTCTGTTTGTGTTGCACTATGGTCCTAGAAACCTAGAAACAACACTTTGTTTTACTGTATACTTGTGTAAGCTTAGAATAGCAATCTTGAGTCTTGTAAGCTGATTAGAAATGAGCAAATTTCTAATTAAAGATCATGTGGTTCTGAGATAATAGCCACCTACAGGAAGCAGCAATTCATAAGAACCTGGGTTCAAATCTCAGACTGGATTGCAACATTTAAATGGTATGACTACACAGGCGCCATGATGGACTGACATCCCACCCAGTAAGCTGTTTTGCCTACTGTCAATAAAAGCCTCCAATGCCCTTCAGGACAATAACCAGGACAAATAGGAACATTTACTCTCATATTTCCAATTTGTTTGTAATTTTTTTCCTTCATCACTAATTGGTCATCTTTAAATATGTAAATTAATTCCATAATTATATGTATAATAAATTACATAAACAGAGACTTGATTCTCCTCTGACCTACCCATACCTTGATCTGAAAACAATTTTAGAATGGTATTGTGCACTGCCTGATGGCATCTCCTGTAAAGAGGCTTAAACCTGTTAAAGCATGAAATAGCTTATATTTTCTTCTTACTCCTGCTGTTTTTTTTGTTTATTTGGTTTATATAGCGTCGCTATTGGCATCAGTTTTTATTTCAGTGATACACACAAGGTTACATCAATAATTGTCATATATATATATATATATATACAGTCCAGTCAATGCCAAATAAGTGTAATCATTTAACCTATCACGCTTGTCTTTGAACTGAAGGAGTTCAAAGTATTACCTGGAATAACCCATGCAGACACGGAAAGGACATGCAGACAGACACACAATGGACACAGGCCGTCCCACCCTAGGATTGAACCCAGGACCTTCTTGCTGTGAGGCGGTGTTGCCCACCAAGCCAACGTGCCACCCTTCATGTCTGTTGTGTACATCCTTATATAATTTCTATATCATTCAAATTAAAGCAGACACAATTTCAGGCATGTAAGGTTCACCAAATGTGTTTTTATTCCATTTTTACAAAACAACAAGTATTACCAAAAAGTTAGTCAGCAGCGCATACTTTTTTCTTTCTTTCTTTTTTTTTTTTACTTTACTTTTGAATGGTACACGTTTTCACACTGTCTCAGAAGCAATCCTTCAACAAAACAAAATGACAGGTAAAACCTTCCAGAAAGGGCATCAAAGGACAGATTTCTTGTGACTTTGTTCAGACATTTACAGGGACCTGCTGGCTAAAGTTAAAGCTAGTGGCGTCCTCAACTTGCTAAGGCACACCCAAAATTGCTGGCTGTTTAAACACATGTGCTATGTATCATTTGTTGTTCTCCATCAAAACAAGAGTGCAGTATCACTGATGCATTCAAAAAAGTACTGTATCCATTTCTACAAAAGAGCTTGGCACATTTCAATGATAACTTGTTTGCTTTATATTGGACCTTTTGACATGTTTTCTTTTAGTTCTTTTCTTATAAATACAATATATTTCTTCTTTCCCTGTATCTGGACCCGATGTAAAAACCTTAAAGAGAAGACTATTTACAATGGCAATGGGATTTCAAATGGCCCCATGAAAGTTATAAATAACAATAATAATTATAATAACAACAACAAAATGTAAAAGTCCATGATTCATATGCAGTGAGGCAGATGATGAATCTGTGTACTCATCCTTCTCTGTGCTGATCTGTTCTTTCAGGCAAGAAAATGACAGAATACTGTGGGATGCTGACTTGTTTTATTGGCATTCACTTATCTTTTCTCCTGAGAAGCAAAGACAAACAGAAGATTAAACATCTGGTTAAAGGTGAAATGTAATTTTCTCATAAAAACACACAGCAATGGAGAGCATTAGTTCACTTAAGAAAATAACCTTTAATACTTGTGTAATAAATAGCTGTACAAAGCCACCGAGATGCTCTTCACATGCATCTTTAACTGGTTTGTTCCACATTATTTAATTCAGTATGTATATAGAGATTGGTTATCCCATGATCTGAAACAAATAAAGCATCCAAGCCCTACCAAGTCCCTTTTTGTCACCACTGAGCACCTTTTTGCATGCTCTACGTGGCTGGGAAAGATAACGGTGAGGAAAGGAAGTAACCTGAAACTCTCTTCCCCGGGAACAATAGCCCTCCATTGTTAGGTCTGCTTTTAAAGCTCCTGGTGGGGCAACATGAGAGGGGGGGATAGATCTGAAGAAGGGGTCTGGGGGGGACATGGGTTTATGCCCCGTTTCCCATGACAGGACTCCTCCGGACAAGGAAGAAAGGTTTAAGTAATAAAAAAAGATTTAGGGTCACTATGATGGGCTAGTGGGTGTGTTCTTTCTGTCTATTCCTAGTCTTTCTGTACTGCTGATCAAAGCTCAGGTCAGACACAAAGTCTGCAGCGCCAATATAACACAGAGACAAATAGGCTACGTTCAGATTGGCAGCTCAAATTGCTACAAACACATATGGAACATGCGTTTTTCCCAGACAGATTTGAGTCACATTTGTATATGGTTTCAAAGTCCAATCAGAATAATACTTTGAGTCTTTACACTGTCCTGAGAATCTGTCTGGACATTTCAACATGATATTGAAACCCAGAATATAACAAAGATGTGCCATGTCTTCTGTCTAAAGAACCTACAGAAATAAGGTCCTGTATGAAGAATTCTGTGCAACTGCAGGATTGCGTGTATCCCGGAAAAAATACAAATAAAAAGGGCAAAAATAAAAGCACCTGCAACTTGAAGTTGCTTTAAGATAAATATTAATCCATAGTGGAATCAGTATTCGAACTATCACTAACCACTGCACTAAATACTCATTGCTCCGAGCTATTTAGAGCAAACACATCTCATCACTACAATAGCATCCAATCTGAACTCATGTGAAAGTGACTACAGGTTCAGCAGATATTTAGATCTGATATGACTGCACTGAAATTTTGAGCATACGCATAAAGTTCGCTTAGAAATCCAGAATACTGCTCCGACTTGAGCTTATTTGTTGCCCAAACTCGGTACAGCTAAGTGTTACTTAATATCCACGTTATATTCTGTAAAACGTCATGTTATGCACTCTGGCCTGTAAACATATGTTCTTCTATACTATATATCGTACATGTGATACTGTAGTGTATTGAGTGTCTAAATAGCTGAGATGCTGCAGTGTTTTCAACATTTTTTTAAATTTAATATCAGCACTGATCACCACATACACTTTTTCTATTGCCTTCCTTTTTAGGTTGGGAGAGCCTTTCACTCAGCCCCTCCTTATCTCTTTCTTGTTCTCTCTCTTACACATTTCAGCTCTTTTCGACATATGTCCTCATGTATTTATAATATGAGCACTGATTTGAGTACATAGCAGGGAACTGACTAAACTTCTGTGAGAAAAGGCCACACTTAAATCTGGTGACTGTGCTGAGATGCACAGTACTTTTTAATCCGCTTGTTTCTCCCCCTGTGGTGTGTCAGCTTTCCGCCATAAATAGAGTCTAATTCTCAAATTGAAACTAATCTGCAACTGTCCCGCGATCCACATTTGGTTCTAGCACTGCAGATCCAGCGCATTTAATTCACCTGAGTGGTAAAACCATCTCATTGTCAGCTTAGTGCTTATAAGGAGCACAGAAACCAAAAGCTGCACTGTTATGTATTTCATGGCAACTTCTGGGCTACTGTACTAACTACAACAGTTACTGTATCAGCACATGAACGTATATGTGAACTTGAATTGTTTCCCAGTTACCAATTCTCTTACCCGGTTGACCGCGTTTGCCCTCAGAACTGCTTTAATTATTTGTCATGGATTCAACAAAGTACTAGAAACATTCCTGTAGATCCTGGTCCATAGGAACATGATAGCATAAGGCAGCTGATGCAGAAATGTCGGCTGCACATCCATGTTGTGAATCTCCTGTTCCACCACATCCCAAAGGTGCTGTATTGGATTGAAATCTATTGACCATATGGGTCACTTGAGTACAGTGAACTTACTGTCATGTTCAACAGACTTTGATTTGAGCTTTGTGACATGGTGCGTTATTCTGCTGGAAGTAGCCATCAGAGATGGTACACTGTGATCATCAAGGAAGGAACATGGTCAGCAACAATATGGAGCTAGGCCGTGGTGTTTAAACAATGCTCAGTTATTAAGAGGCTTGAGGTGTGCCAAGACACCATTATACAACCAGCCTGAACTGTTGGATGGGTTCATGAGTTCCCATTGTTTACACCAAATTCTGACTCTACCAGCCAAATGCCAAGGCAGAAATCTAGACTCGTCAGATCAGGTAACCTGTGTGAACACCTCAGTTTGTGGTTTCCTGCTGCAGTAGACCATCTGCTTCAACGTGCTGTGCATTCCTTGGTTGTAACAAGTGGTTGTTTGAGTTACTGTTGCCTTTCTACCAGACCAAATAAGTCTGGCCATTCTCCTCTGATCTCTGAGATCAAAAGGCCTTGAAAAAGACTTTAAAAAAGGCGTTTTTAAAACACTCACAACAGACCGTCTAGCACCAACAAACATGCCATTTTCAAAGTCAATTAAATCACTTTTCTTCCCCATTTTGTTGCTCGGTTTGAACTTCAGCAGGTACTCTGGACCATGTATACATGTCTAAATGCGTTGGGTTGCTGCCATGTGATTGGTTGTTTAGAGATTTGTGTTAACGAGCAGTTAAATGGGTGTACAGCGAAGGAAATAATTATTTGTAATTTGTAATTTTGCCCACTAACAAAGATATGAAAAGTCTATAATTTTTATTTTAACAGTTAGGGATAGAATATCTAAAAGAAAATCCAGAACATTTCATTGTATAAAATGTATAAACTTATTTGCATTTTGCAGAGAGAAAAAAGTTTTCGATCCCTCAAAATTTGTCAGTGTGAGTCAGATGTTTCTTGTAGTTGTTGATGAGGTTTGCGCACATGTCAGGAAGAATTTTGGTCCACTCCTCTTTGCAGATCATCTCTAAATCATTAAGATTTCGAGGCTGTTGCTTGGCAACTCTGACCTTTAGCTCCCTCCATAAGTTTACAACGGGATTAAGGTCTGGAGACTGGCTAGTCCACTTCATGACCTTCATGTGCTTCTTTTGTGCCTTGGCTGTATGTTTTGGGTCATTGTCGTGCTGGAAGACCCGGTAACAACCCCTTTTTTAATGTCCTGGCAGAGGGAAAGAGGATGTCACTCAGGATTTTACCGTACATGGCTCCATCCATACTCCCACTGATGCGGTGAAGCAATGAGCTTTAGCATTTTAGATTATCTTCTAATGTCTAAGGCTAGTCCCAAATTGAGCATGCCTCAGTGACAGTGGATAGGAAAAACTCCCTAAATGTTATAAGGAAGAAAACCTATCCCATAATGAAATATCCTCTAATTTTTGTGAGCAGTGTATATAAGAATTTAACTAATTAATCTAATCTAATAGAACCACAAAGAGCTTGGTTCCCTCAATGAACTGTAGCTCCCCACAGTCAGCAGCACTCATGCAGCCCCAAACCACAACATCCCCACAACCACGCTTGACTGTAGGCAAAACACACTTGTCTTTGAACTCCTCACCTGGTTGCTCCACACACGCTTTACACCATCTCAACCAAAAAAGTTTATCTTGGTCTCATCAGATTACAGGACATGGTTCCAGTAATCCATGTCCTTAATCTGCCT
>JAUZSU010059994.1:0-20970 GCA_034780255.1 Parotocinclus maculicauda | reverse complement strand
TAACATTACACGTATATAATAGGATTTGTTTCGGTACTTTAGGATTTGGTCCAAATAAGCGGCTGGTCCTATTAACCAGTGGTCCAATTAACCAGATTTGACTGTATTCAGAATTACATTATGCTTATAAAAGCATAAAGAAGTACATAACTATTTATAATATATCAGCACTGATACTGACGTGGTGGTGGTGTGTTAGTGTGTTTTGCACTGATATGAACAGATCAGACGCGGCAGTGCTGCTGGAGTTTTCAACCACCTCAGCGTTAGATCTAGCTTAGAAACAGTCAACCAGCTAGAATCGTGTAGGCAGCATCCTGTGATCTCTGATAAAGGACTGGATGATTAACACAAATTATGCAATGACAGATGAGCTACTGCCTCTGATTTTACATACAGGTATATGAGGTAAAGCAAATATGACATCTCTAATAAAGTGAACAATAAGTGAACAGTCTTTTAAAACTCCAGCAGCACTACTGATCCAATCTGACCAACACCGACCAGGATACCTGCGTAGCAACCAGGGGTATTTATTGTACTGGGGCACACAAAGAAGTTAAGAGGGGCACCGCTGTACCCCCAGTCAGTTGTGCAAGCAGAAATGTGTATCTGGTACACACTAAATAGATAAGTAATTTAACCTTAAACAGGCCTTTACTCTGCTATGGATGAGAAACAATTCACATGAAAGTATTATTTTACGTAATAAAAAAAAACGCAATCCATCTGATGCTACATTCCCTTTTCCTCATTTTCTTGTTTTCCTTCTCCTTGTTTTCTTCCTCTAATTCATATTCTGACTGCTTTTGTGGCATAAAGTTATATACATGCATTAGGGACGCATTGATACTAGTACCTGATATTGGGGAGTTATGGCACACGATATCTGCAATGTAACGTTGAGCAGGTAGAAGAACAAGCTGTGTCAGCAGTTTGGAAATATTTCAGCATATGTGAATATTTAGACCAGCTGAATGTGAAACGATGCAACCACATGATGTATATTTCATTTTGTTATAGTCAGGAAGTGATGAACATCTTTTGAAAGTCATTGTAAGAAATGCTATCATACTCATATTGGTATCGGCAAGCATTTAAATGCAAATACAGTGTTCCCTCGCCACTTCGCGGTTTACCTTTCGCAGACTCGGTGCATCGCAGGTTTTTAAAGAATATTAATGGAAAAAAATATTGGGGATTTTCGCTGTTTCGCTGGTTTTTGCGGAACTCGATCTGCACATGCGTAGTACAAGTGTGGTATAGTTAACGTATACATATACATGTATTTGGTGAACTTATACATTAAAAAAATCACAACATTTAGAAAAAATATATTACAAATATTAGTTACTAACAATAAAGAAATGTTATAAATCATATAAAATATTACAATTTACAGTAAATAACGTATTTACTCAGCGGATGAATACTCACCAAAAACGAGAAGTAAGACTAGAGCATCGCCCGCCTGAGTCGCTACTTACTGACATAAAAAGTTTTTTTCTACGGTTTTGTGTTCGCTGTTTGTGAAAGTTTAATTATAGACTGAATTCATTCAAGCTCTATGTTCTACGGCTAAAACAGTGTATAAATACATTGTATTGTATTGTATTGTGTATAAATAGATTCTCGTTTATCGCGGGTGGTCCTGAAATGTAAACCCTCGCTATAAACGAGGAAACATTGTACTTGTACTTGGTCCTTACATGATATGATGATGTTGTCTTTGCATCATCAGTTCAGTTAGCTAGATACAAAGGCTTGCAAAATAGTTTTCTGTTATGTTGGGTAAACTGTGACTTACTTTGCAAGCTTGTATCATCAATGTCCAGTTTACTGGCTAGCCTAGTTAAAGCTTTCGCTAATCGATGCATCTTCTATTTTAATTAAACATTTGCTTTATTGGTCTAATATGTATTTTCGTTAAGTTATACTACAAGTTGAAATCCAAATCCTAAAGATATGGTCTACCATTGGCCTCATCTTCTATGTAACTGACCTTTAAGAAAATATTTACATATGTATATATTCCTTACCCTGAAACTGGCTCTGACTGAAAGCATGAGCTGCCCAAGCATATATTACTTCTTCATTATGTTTTTAATTAATATTATCTTACATCAGATAGCAGATCAGTGACAATTTGCTACTTCATGATGGTTAACTAGGTTTCTTCAAGGATTTTGATCCACAGATTTTAGTCCATAATAACACAGACCACTAACTGTTCTAACACAAAGAAAGTTTGAATCCCTATCATAAATGATTGAAACCTTTAAGATGCACAGCCAGGATTCTTTACAGTACTTGTGGTTATCTTGATTCTTTCATTCAAAGTTCAGATATTTCACAAGAACTTTGAGTATTAGTGTGTACCCACCAATTTTTACCCTTCCAATTTTTCCTCACCTCTTTCAATCCCCTGTTCCTCCCACACTTCCTGACCACCCACACACCCACAAGCCCATCCACACCACCGACAGCCCACCCACACAACCACAAGCCAACCCACACAACCACCAGCCCTCCCCCTCCCTCCACTGCCCCATACACACAGGGAAGAAGAAATCAGAGTTGCTTAGAGACAGTTGCCATGAAACCTGTGTGGGAGGAGAGACAGTCCTCAGAGAAAGACAGAGGATACGGTTACTATGGTTACAGAGATTTTGTACAGTGAGTGTATTTCGAGATGAGCCACGAGTTGTGAAATTGACTTACAGTGTTACATTTTGACAGTGGGCTAAAATACGACTACCCTCTAAAGACCCACACCTTTGCTCTTACTGTCCTACTCTTCCATAGACATGGGTTACAGTAAAGGATGAATTACAAAATAACAATACATTTAAAGGTAAAATGAATCCAGAGGTTAGAACAGCATGATGCTGCATTATGTAACAGCTCCTAAAATGAAAATGTGTTGCTCCTGTCTTCCTGCATAAATCCAAAGCCTTCCCGAGGAACACAGTTCTTATCTTACTTCATTGCTTCATGTCAACAATTAAAATTTCACCTTCCCACTGCAGTAAAAACAACAACAGGCAAAGCAGATGTGGAGAGAAAACAACAGAAAGTCAGATTAGTGTGGGAAAAGATTTACCTTGTTTTCTCAGTAAGAATAATAATAAAAGTAATAATTTGTGCGATTTAATCTGTTTAGTTAAACATTTAGATCTTCAAAACTTTTGAAAGTTAGGAATGTTTTAGAAATCTACATTTAGGCCAGGAAATATGATGGATTTGTCGAGCTGTTACATCATTTCATAAATGCAATTTTTTTTATCACTCTTTTCTGTTCCATCTTGTAGGGTTTTCTTATGTAAAAATTCCTGACATATGTTAATGATTAGAGTTAAAAGTGTTCAACTTTTTCTTATACATCACTGGCTTTTGGAATGTTGACTTTTATGTCACTGCATTCTAGCAAAAAAGGTTGGGATGGGGCAATTTAGGACTGGTAATGCGGTAAAAGATCAAAGATTCAAACTGCTCTGTGGAGCAAAAATGAACAGATGATCATGATCATACATAAGAAAATTGTTGAAATGCTTAAAAATAATATTTCTTAAAGAAAGATTGGAAGGGATTTGCATATTTCTTCTAACTACAGTGCATATATCATTAAATGAATCAATAAAACTTTTGGAATATATGTAATATTTGGGAACGTGTTTCAGTTACATTTTTAAAGAACATTTTCATCTCAACATATTATTTAAGCTATATGTTGATTGTTTTATATGGTTCGTGTTCAGTGTTACTGAAAGTCTTTATTCTAGAGGTGCCAAGTAGACGTTAAGATCATATATTGTGCACACTGCAACTTTAAGACTTGGACTTGTTTTTTTCTTCCTACAGACAATAAAATATATATAAAATAAAATGTTATAGGAACGTATCATTTTACATTGCCTATATATTTCTAAATCATTTTTTTCAGAAATATATTAAAACAAGTGTGAAGTAAACCTGGAATCACATGGAGTAAAGTGTGTTACTCAAGGGACTTTAATAGTATTCAATTCCTATAAATACCCTATAAAACAGGCAGGTTAATAATGGCTCTTTAGGCTCTCATCATCTCTTATCACAGACCAGCGGGGCTTATTATGAAACATACACATAGACTTAAGTGTGTTCAAACACATACACACTGTTAATAAGAAAAATATTGAACTAAGAAAGAAACATTGGCATAAATGTATAATCTTAATCTTAATCTTAAACAATATAATCTTAATTACATGGGCTAAACAAAATGTTCAAGGATATTTATGCCAGGTTGCCATGGTGCCACCACCTTTTATAGACTGCACCCTTAATCTGGAAACCAGTTTTCTAATTTACTTTCATTTGCTGGTCAAACGACCAGCAGACTCTGTCAATGGAATGTGTGACAATGGAATGTGGTACCAACCTGCTTAACGAGTTATACAGTGTTGCAATTTTCTTGATCTGCATGTAGAATGACAATGGATTTGCACTAAATGTAGTAATGTACTTAATATATTTAAATGTACTTAAATCTGCTCTAAACAAACAGGTCAGTTTGCCATATAAATAAACTTAGGCAAAGTATGGTATTTATCATTCATTATGTTATCTGCTTAATCCTGTGTGGTGGCCCAGTGGTTAAGGTACGGGACTATGGACCAGAAGGTCCAGGGTTTAGATTCCACCTCTGACACAGTTGGGTCCCTGAGCAAGGCCCTGAACCCACAATGGCTTACAAAATGTAAGACTGTATTAATTGTAATTTGATCTGGATAAGGGTGTCTGCTTTATGATGTAAATGTAAATCCTAGTCAGGGTCGTGGGAGAGCCGGTGCCTAATTGCCAACACAGAGCACAAGGCAGGAACAATTCTAGATAGGGCGTCAATCTATTGTAGGACACACACTCACGCATTAACCTAACACACCTGCCTTTGGAATGTGTCGAGAAGATGGAGAAAACCCATGCAGACATGGAGATGGCATGCAGACTCCACACAGGCAGAGCCCGGGCTCTGGTTTAAACTGGTGTTTTTGGGGTTGTGAGGTGACAGTCCTAACCCTGCACCACTGTGCTGCCTAAAGTATGGTATTGTATTGCAATTTTCAGAAAAAATGATAAGGTGGGTGTTGTGTCAAAATGACATTCATATCAACGTCAGGTCCCAGAGTATCCCAGCAGAACATCTGCCAATCAGTCATTACTCCTGCCAATGGTTTGACTTCTTCCCATAGTATATTCCGCTGCCATCACTTCCCCAGTTAAACGGCACATATCCTGTTTAATTAGTAGCTCCAAGATCACTGGCACAACCCTTAGCACTTCCCCCGATCCCTGCTGGTAGGAACACCCCACTGCTGACTCACTGGGAGCACCTGGTGTTTTAGCTCAGTGACTTAGACCTCATTAAAGTCACTCAGGACTTTATATCTGCTTATTTCTCATGCATCTAACACATTAACTTGCAATGTCCCCATTTTGTTAATGAGAATATTTTCTGACAGAAACATAGGCACCTTTTGGGTCCAAACTCCACTGTAATTTACTTAATTTATCCTAAACACTGCAATTCATACAAAACTGAACTTCTTCTCGAACAAAAAAAACATGTTTGAATTATGGTAAATTCATTACAAATAATGTGCATTATGTATCTTAAATTTGCTTTGCCTTGTCCTTTATTTGCCTTGCTGTAACCATTTATGGACTGACTGTCTAATATGGTAAAGGCATTGCCCTGTACATGTGTAGCTAGAAAATTAACGTTAACGTTGTTCAATCTGAGTAGGCTTGACGGTTTGATGTTTCCTGCAGAGGCTGTCTTCTTAGCACTTAAAAAAACACACTCGACCAGGGGTGCCCAAACTGTTATATAAGACTGTATGAATGTTCAGACGAACAGCAAGCCAAGTAACACAAATGAGCACCATGTGGACACGAACACAACTTCCCAGGCAGACATGCTATGCATTGGGATGACGTGTCATCACAGTTTTGCTATGCTTCTTGCACCCGGTTACACAAGCAGGACAGCTATAATTAATGCTTGTAATTCAGTGCAACACAGGCTGAGATATATGTCTAAGCATTAAGGTTTGGAATAAAGTAACACAATCATAATCAAGGCAGCTGTCATATTCTCAAGATTCGACAGATGATACAAATGAAGAGCACAAAGTGAGACAAATCGTCACTGCGACATTACCTTTAATATGGATTTGCAATATAAAAATTTCAGTGTGAATGTAGTGTAACATGCAGAGTTGTTTTCTAACTGAACAGTCAAAGTAAATCTTGTAAAAAACCTTTACAAAGAAAATGTAAATGTATAAAAAAATATGTCCTCATTTATATACAGTTGTCTATTCAGACAACATTTATTTGCATATATGTCTGTGGTCCGATAAGGTTTTTTTATTGTTATTATTAAGGTTATTATACCTTATAATGACATGTAAAATCGCAGCCCCCAACATAAAGTTTTATTAAACACGCGGCATCAGCGAGAGCAGACTGAATGCTGGGTAACCTTTGGCTGGCACTGTGCTCCTTTTAAGCAATCTTTGCAATGGAGCAAACCAGAGATTAATGCACTCACTTCATGCAGGTTCACCTCTGTATTTAAAATACCAATTCCATTTGAAATACAACAGGAAGTATGTTGCACTGTCAAATACAAGACTGTCAAAAAAGTTTCTCATTCCATACATGGATGTTTGTATGTGAGTAAAAGAAAGAGAGAGGAGTAATGAGGGGTTGACTGAATCAATGTGCGTCGTGCAGCTCTACAGTCAAATACGATTTTACACATTTTAAATAATAGAAACTAGAAAATCATATGTTTCAGTCAATGTTGATATTAAATAAATTACTGAATAGAAAACACTGAAGTATGATGATTATTTATTTAATACCAGTACACCACAGTATCCTGTATAACATTATGGGACTGTGGTGTACTAGTGGTTAAGTTACTGGACTATGGACCAGAAAGGCCAACATTCAAATCCCAGCTCTGTCACAGTTGGGTCCCTGAGCAAGGCCCTTAACCCACAATTGCTTGGACGGTATTAATTGTAAGGCTCTCTGGATAAGGGCGTCTGCTAAATTAGATTAATGGAAATGACTATGTACAATACATAATATGGTGCTTGGACCATGTCCAGATCACATCAAAATATTTTATAATAATGTATGCAAGAGGCCAAATCATTTTTCAACATGGTGAATATTAAAGAATACACAAATAAAAATCAGGCCATGACTATCTGAACATGTCCATGTCTATTGTTACCACAGCCGCAATGAATCTGCCTTTAAGTGAAATTTGCCCCTATATACAGTGATGTGATCAGCAAAAGAGGCAAAAGATCCTGTTCTCCAAGGATCATACTTAGAGAATTTTAGAAAAGGAACAATTTTTGGGATCAAGAAAACTCAAAATCTACAATTTGATGCCAGCAAATTCATTGAAAGGCATGATAATAGAAACTATAGTATTCTATAGTACTGCAGAATACCATACTATTCTATACTATACTAGTACTATTCTATAGCATTGATAGTATTCTTATCAGAATATGATGTGGAGTTTGGAGTGTAAAAGAATCATGGCTGTATAAAAAGTAACCTAGTTCCCAAGCATGGTGAACTTGATGTTGTGCAGCTGTTCCTGCAAATGCCCTTGGAAGTTTCAAATAAAAGGCATCACAAACTCTATAAATAAATATACTCTATATCTGGCCATACCTCCAACATGCTACAACTAGATCAGACAGTATGATGTACATTTTTTTGTCTTGAATTTTGAATTATGTGGAACGTGCACAATTTATGTTTAACATTCAGTCATTGAGCCGATCATCATCCGAATGGATCCTTCTACAACACTTTTGATTCTTTATTACTTGAAACATAACAACAACAATAGTAACTGTATTTCTATAGCACATTTATCAGCATTTGGTTAATTTAACAATTTATCATATACATAGGCCCATAAATTCCAACATGTCCTTTTCGGGTCATGTCACCCTATAAATAATTCAATAGTTTAAGCAGACCCAAAATGTAATATATACAGGTATGCACCATTTAACAACCTGTAAAAATTAATGTTGACCGAAATGGACATTACCACAGTCACATAGTCTTTATACTGTAATGTTAACATAAGGTCCATTTTCACAAGTAAACTGCATGCAAACAATATGTAAATGCAACAAAGATACAGCAGAAAACACAAGTGGAACACTACCCAGCATCCCTAATGAAACGGCATTTTCATTTATGCAAATTCACAATAGTTGTGGAAAATACAGTAATGTAATGTTATAAACCTGTGTAGAGGAAATACATAACATTTATAGGATGGTATGAAGGGCCTAATACTTTTGTTTGATTGATTTGTTTTGCTTGACTGGCGGAATTACGAACAACTTTTAGACTGAATATAAGGGGGGGCAAAGGAGTACTACTTACACTAGGACAGGCACATAATACACTTATGAATGCCACTTACAGCTTGACACAAATAGGTAGCTGAAATTCATACACATAAACAACAGTAATAAAAACTCTCTAAACACATCAACCAAGTTAGAACAGTATCCATGCTAGCTAACAAGGACAAAACTGTTAACTGTTAACTCCTGCCTCTACAGCCACAATGTTAGTAGTTAAAAGACAGGTGATTTTTATTTCCTATTATATTTTATTACATTTGCAAGACCTTGGTTGTATAAATGAACAGACGCTAATCAGATGGGTGTTAAACAGCACATACTTGTAAAGAAGAAAACTATTTACACTGATGAGCCAAAACATTACGACCACTTGGTTAGAGGATGACACTCTCCACCAGCTTTTTTTATTTCCATGAAGCCCTTACCTCCCCAGGTACTGGTATCAGGCCGATCAAGTGATCCAAGTGGTCCAGATGACCATCTTCCATTGTTCCAAAGTAGGGTCACAATACTCATGTGACCATTGTATTCACTTACTTTGGTTGTCAAGGGTTGGCATGGTTACCATTCTGCTTGCTCTAGAGCAAGATGCATCGTGGGTTGTGACGAATTCCTTCCATAACCAGCTTAAACGTTTTTTTGTGCAAAAGTAGTCCACTGCTGCCTTGGCATTTCGGAGATGCTTTAACGATTTGGCACTTGCCAAGGTTGCATGTCTTTATGTCTGCACCTTTCTCTTGCATCAAATGCATCAACTATGAGGGATGACTGATCACTTACCATCTAATACAGTAGTTTCCAAGCCTTTTCTGCAGCACAAGGGCATATAAGAATATTTTCAAGCCACCTTACCCCCACCCTCACCCCACTGCAACACATGCGTACGTCTTTTACTTCCAAACTCAACTGGATTTTATGTTAAACAATTTAATTCATGCAAAATGGCATTTGAACTTCTTGAATGAAGTGTCGTCACATTTCCAGTTGCATTATCAAAAGTGCGTTATATGTCTTCAATTTTATCTGTGCTATGGAATTCTTTTGCTTTGCTGATCCCATGCTAAACCCTACAGACAAAAAAACCAACTAGCACACTGACCGGCACGTATACGTATACACTTTGGGAACCACTCATCTAATCTATTCCCAAGACTTGACCCAGGCAATCGTAAGCAAAGTTATTTGATCTGTTGTTGGACATAATGTCTCAGCTCATTGTTGTATAACATCATACAAACTACATAATGATCATATTACACTATGCCATGGTAACGTTCAGAACTGAGCACTTCTGCCAGCTATCTAAAACTGTGGTAATACTGTGGTAGCCTAGTGGTTAAGGTGCTGGACTATGGACCAGAAGGTCCAGGGTTCAAATCCCACCTCTGCCAAGTTACCACAGTTGGGTCCCTGAGCAAGACCCTTAAACCACAGTTGCTTTGATTGTAAGACTGTATGAATTGTAAGTCGCTCTGGATAAGGGCGTCTGCTAAATGCCATAAATGTAATAGAACCTGACAGGCACCAACTCTTCTTTTTATGCCCTCTTAATTCAGACTGTCCTCTCTTCCTAAAGTCTATCTTATATATCAAATACTTCCTACTAATGTCACTGGTTGGTTAGGTCTCTCTGTAATTTATTATATATACAAAATAGTTTGCACAGGTAAACTTTTTGGTCTCAACCTCAGTCCAGGTTTTTATATTGATAAAAAAGAGAATACACATGTCACTATGAGGCATGGCATGGAACACACAAACATACATGGAAATACGAAAAGCCACACCCATTCATTATCACATTCTGCACTACACTGCACTCTTTCAGCTCCTTACACCATGCTGTAATGGATAGAAACCAGCCTACGTCAGTCATTGGTTGCTTGGTCTAAGCTTTCCAGACAAGTTATGAAAATTCACACAATACAACGCATTGATATACATACCAGGAAGTGCTGTATAAATAACTACATGTGCACATAAAATAATAGTGTCACATTTCTTTACATTTCACAATGAATATAGAATTATTTTTTTATCCTGTTGAACATTTACATATTGCTAATATTTTAGGCCATATAATAGTTATTGACTGAAGCTCGTTTTTGTGATCGCCATTTCATGATGAGTTTTGTGAAGACCATATCTTTTCACACATAAAGCAAAAGAGATGTTGGCATTAAAATGACAAGTGCTATGAAAAATAAAAATGCAAGTTAATTCTTTACAGGTTAACAATGAATAACACATTCTTTCTTCATGAGCTATATGACAGTCTTTGACTGACCTTTACACCTGAATTTCAGCTTACTGAACACATTGTGTTGTTGATACAGGATACAAAATGCATACAATATCATATAATCCATATCATTTGCTCTGTATTACACGAGTCAGTGTTCATTTTCCGATGGTACTGATGGATTTGAACTGTAAATAATCTGCTGGGCACTTACCATCTTGCCGACACCTGGTGTCCCCATTCAGACTAGTCCTGTGCGACTGATCATACACACTGACTTGTGTGGTGACTCTCACACACACGCTTAGTCGCACGCTGCTGAATGACTGAAATTCCTCAGATGATCTTGTCAGTTCAGTTCAGGACCGTGACGCACTTGATGGCTGCTAAGCAAGGTGGTGAAAGAGAAGTGTTTTTTCTTTTTCACGCTGGAATGGTGGGTGTGTCGCAGCCGAGAGGTGGAGTTGAAACCCTGCTGTTCATACACCTGCACTGCAAAGCTAAGCTGCCTCTAGGTATTAATTACAGCTTTTAATCATTAACAAGTGTGGGAGTATGTGAGTGAATTTTAAGTCTTTTAAAACACCACAACTTCACTTCAACGCAGTAGGAGATACACACATAATTTGCCCCCTATAATCAGTGTACCAGTAATAGAGCTATCATCCTGTAGCCTGGAATTAGAAATCCCATCACAGGTCACGTGGGCCTCGGGTATGATACCCAAATGTAAGAGCTCTTTTGGGCTTTTCTGGGCTTTATTGTTACATTTACATTTATATGTATGTATGGTCATTTCACAGACGTCCTTTTCCATATCGTTTTACAACAAATGCAGTCCAAGCAGTTGCGAGTGAAGGGCCTTGCTCAAGAACCCAACAGTGGCAGCTTGGCAGAGATGGGATTTGAATCCTGGACTTTCTGGTCCATAGTACAGTATCTTCTACACTAATTTATTTAGTGTTGTGTTCTACATCAATGGCTATTCATGACAGGAAAGGGTTTATGTTGATACTTGTCAGTCACACTCACACCGAGCAAATTTAGAGTGATCGATTAACCTAAAGCATGTCTTTGGAATGGGGGAGGAAACCTGAGCACTCAGAGAAAATCCACACAGACACAGAGAGGACATGCAAACCCCATACAGATGGAGTTGAAGGTTCGCAGCGATGAGGTGACCATGCTAACCACATGGAACACAGTGCCACCACCCAAATGTAAGAAACTACAAAAGTAAATACCCACAAATCTAGATCCTGCTAGTTGTTAAGTTCTTGTGTTAGAAATGTCTTGCTTAGAATGCTTAGAATAATACATTGTTTAATAGTTTAATGTCAAAGAAAGTAATACCATAGCTTTTAAATATTTGTATATGCTTACCTTGATTAAAATACCATTCATTAACATGGGTTTATAATAAGGTAAGTCTTCCTGACATTCTATAATATAAGGCCTGCTAACAAAATTCTAAAACACTACAGACACTTTACACACTGAAGTAAAGATTGAAACCCAGACAACCCTCTCACAGCCATAGCCAATCATGCCTTTATATGACGCCCAACAAGATGAGTAAGCACCACTGGGTCTCAAATGTGAATCCAGTGTGCTACTGGATTGGACAGTTACACCACTTGAGCACCTACTCCAATTCTTCTTTGCTGGTTTATTGTGATACCATTTATTCACTAAAATGGAAGGTTATATGATATATGTATTTACATTTTGACTTAAGTGTTGACCAAAAGTCTGAGATCATGTGGAGAGATTCATACTGCAACAGGATAAGGACCCAAAACACACCTCAAAGCTTGGCAACAACTACTTGAATACCAAAGAAGATCAGCCCCACAGTCCTACATGGACTATGCTCCAATGAACATTTATGGGGTTTACTTAAAGACAGAGAAAGGCAAGCATTCAATAACATGACTATATGCTCTCTGGGTATTGTGAAAAATGGATCATCAGACTGAAATTTCAAACGTTTACTCAAATTGTTATGCTGATTATATAATAATTTGTCATGAAAAACACTTCAATAAATCATTTATTCCATTAAGTTTTAATGTGGGACTACACAGTGAACATCAAAAATCACAAAATTCTTCACTTCACAAACAAAGGAATGGAAAAAAAACAACAACACAACAATTTTTGTCGACAATTTCACATGGAAGGTTAATACTTGATGATGATGTTAACAAACTAGAAGGCAAGCCCAAGATAACTCTGCTAATTAAATATTAAAAATAAAAAAAAATGCACAAAGCATATATGCACACACCCCTGGAATAAGACCTTTGATCAGACCCAGGACTCGCTACAGGAACTATATGTTACAGTTGGCTTGGAAACATCTGAAGATCCTCCCAGGTGGAGAAGTAGAGAAGTGTGGGCTGACTTTCCTAACCTGCTACTACTGCAGCCTTCACTAGGAAAATATCTACATGTATATTTCTTCAATCTCTGGATTTGTTGGTGCGTCAACAGGTACGTTCCTCACTCTTACAAAGGCATAATCTTCCTTTTTATAGTTTTATTGTAGTTACTGAATGATTCATATGAGTTACTGAATAATTCCTGAGGTTGAATAACTAACACTGAGATGAATCATTTGCATGTATACAATAAATACATCCCTTAAGTGAACAGTGTATTCATTCAAGTAAGGGTTCTGCTGATGTTATATTAAGTAAGTATGCACAAATTGATTAGCTTGTGATCTTGCATGGCCCATGAGAAAAGCAGTTTTACAATTTCAGTAATTTTATCACACATTTGTTGACCACTGGAGATCCTCTGCCCACCTTTGTTCATCAAATACACAGCCTTTTGTGGACAATGTTTTGCACCAAATCATAATTATATTTACGTGTTGACATCACCCATTTGAAATCACATCATAAATGCATGTTACAGGATCGGATGTTTAATACAAATAAAATGAAAAAGAAAATATTAGAATGTACTAGGTTTAAACTGTCTGCAATTATATAAAAGTCAAAGTACATGTAAGGACCACTGTGGATTTTTATATTTGTATTTTCCACACCGTTTTCTGCCTTAAGGTTGTATTTACATTTTGCATTTACATTTAGCAGTCTCCCTTATCCAGAGCGATTTATAGTCTTACAATTCAAGCAACGGTGGGTTAAGGGCCTTGTTTAAGGACCCAACTGTGGCAGTTTTGGCAGAGGTTGGATTTAAACCATGGACCATCAGGTCCAGAGTCCAGTACCTTAACCGCCAGGCTATCGCAGTCCCATTGTATCCCCATAACTCCATCATCTAATTTCAACTTGTAATAAGAAATGGGTCATTCAAGTGTTCATTTGATTTAAAATGAGTATTTTTCATGCGGTCCATGACAATGCTCCATCCTGCAAAGCTGGCCTGCTGAGTGTAATACAAGAAAGTTGGAACCAGCTTGATGTACAATAATGTGTTTCATTGGTCTAATCCAAGTCTCAAATTATTCACGACATCACAAAGCCTGAGGAGGAGAAATGAATAATGAGTTGATGTTTATATTTTTTTCTCAACTCATAAGTGGTTCCATAATTTCCTTCTTTACTTGAGCTGAAAACATATGCCGTTAATTAAAATAATTCCATTTGTTTGAGGTATGCTTCCCAAAGTCAGGATGTTCAGCTATTAAACATCATTTGTTGGGCCAAATCTGTCATTTGTTTATTTGCAATGCTGAAAAAAGCTGGATGAACTTCCTCTGTATGTAGTATGAAGATTGCATCATTTTTGCCAGAGACAGTAGCAGATATGACTAATTAGAAATGGTGTCTAGATGCTTTGGGCCATATAGTGGTGTGTGTCCAAAACTTTCCTACTGAGTGTTAATGACACATTTTCCAAAGCAATAACTTTTGTTGTACCTTGTGAACATTGTGATCTAACCGCATATCTAAAAATACAGCCCGCTGGCACAGTTTGGATTGCTCCTGTGTTGCCACATTGATGCAAGAAATTGTAGGATTGCTCAAAGACAGCTATGAAAAAGACCAGATTCCCTAGGGTGATATAAATTCATAGCTGTTCATTGCAGAATGTTTAATGACAGTGTCTCCTTGATAATGTCGTTTAACAGAACAGCGTTTCCAGCTAAAAGCGTCTCATGTAGCCACACAGATGGCAGGAGTTTGTCTGTCTTTGTGACAGACAGGGTTTAACTTTGCAGAAATGATGAAAGGTTGAGGCACAACGAAATTCTGCGCTCATGCAGCAGTCACGCTGATTGCAGGTTACCGAGAGGAGGGGCTACTGCACACAGAGCCAGTACAACAGAACTGATGCACAGAGTCATTGTCCACCTCCTCTTCCTCTGTTCTACACAGCAAAGGCAAATGTTGAGTGAGACACACAAACAGAGAGAGAAGAAAAAAACACAGAAAGTATATAACAAACATTCATAAGACGGAGAAACATTAACATCATGGCAGGAGACCAAAAAAAAATGAAGTGATAATGAGTTTATGACAAGAATATTTTCTGCATGAAAATAACATAACATCCATTCCTGATATAAAAAAGTTCATCCTAGGGGCCAAGCCCTGCTCATGAACAAACTGAACTGTCCCGTTAATTCTGTTTTAGAATAGGGTGGATTATCCATCCATCCATTATCTTCCACTTAATCCACACGGGGTTGCGGGCCAGCCGGTGCCCACCCAACAACTCTGGGCACAAGGGGAGGAACAACCCAAACGAGGTACCAATCCATCGTAGGGCACACACACACACACAGAGTCACACACTAAGGACCACTTTAGAGACACCAATTAATCTATCAAGTATATCTTCGGACTGTGGGAGTACCCGGAGTAAACCGCATGCAGACACGGGGACTCCACTCAGACGGGACCCTGGGCCGCGCAACCCTGGGATTGAACCCGGGGCCTTCTTGCTGTGAGGCAGCGGTGCTACCCACGAGCCACCGTGCTGCCCGGGTGATTTATTGTTCTTCATATTCCTTAAGACCTGCTACATGTGTAACATTTCAGCCTTCATGAGGGACATGCCTGGATTTTGCGCATGAATAGGAATGTAACTGTGTACAAAAATATAATGGAACATCCAAACTGATTTCTAAACAATCAGAAAATCAGAACTAAAAGTTATTTGTGACATATAAGTCTCCCCCACATTTAGTGTCATCATGTGTGCTTTGTGCCAGTAATAATAACCTATTCTGATTGGAAGGGGCAATCATAATGATTTAAGTCAGTAAAATGTGATGCAATTCAGTTAAACAGTCGAGCCTCAGTTTCCATTATACTTAGTTCAGGAGAAGCATTCAGTTCAGCAGCACCCCTTCTAACAGCCAAGAAGTTGCAGTGGACATAGGTTCAATAAAAGTGGACAGCTGAAGACGGACATATCATGGTCTGATTCGTTGTCTTATCCACTACATTCCTGGTTAGGGTTGCAGGAAAGCCAATGGTCACAGGGAGGACATGCAAGCTCCACACAGAAAAGACCCAGGACCTTCTTGAGTGCTACAAACTGAACCACCCACCCTTAATAAACCCAAAATTCATATTAATATGTAGAATATGATTTTTTTTGAATATTACTAGTAAATGTTGTTTTGAAAATGAGCATCCGTCCTTGTTGTTATATTTTAATGGGAAAGCCTGGCCCTCTCTAAAGGCTTTGGAGACCTTTGGTCTATACGAAGACAAAACCCATGTGGTTTGCCACTAGATGTCAGGCTTGAAACAGTCCAGCATTTTTACAGTAACTGATCTTTCATATTAGTAAATAAATGACTTGGTAAAACACATGCAGCTGCTGTATTTGTGACAATGAGATACTTCCAAAAATACTTACATAAAGTGTATTTTTATATTAGTTTTTTTTGTTTTAAGCTTTATTACTCTATAGCAGTGGAGAAGGGCATTCTGAAGACTTTTAGTACTGCTGTAAATGATTTTAGGTAAATTTTTTATCACATGCTTTGCAGGTACAACGTATAATTAAAGCTGCTGCCTTCATTGTTTATTCAAAAACATAAATAAAAATAATAATAGTGGATGCTTCCAATATTGATTTGATGTAGACTTTAATTGTAGTTGTAATATTTCTCAGTCATTAAAAACTAATTATTTTTAAAGGCTTATTTGATACGCAGAAGTTTGTGGACACTCAAAATTTCTATCCAACACTTAAGCATACAGGCTTTGCACTAGATTTTGGAAAATGACTGTGAGGTTGGCTTCTGATGTTGGACATAAAGCTCTGGCTCATTTTAGCATTCCAGTGCTTTCGGTGTATGATGGAGTGAGGTCTGTGCAAGTCAGCCAAGTTCTCAATCGGTGTTGACTAACCAATTCCCCAGTAATTTTTTGGAAATAAATTGTAACCATGGGTATCGGTACTACCCAATCTACCAGCCTTCACTGTTTGACTATGGAGGACCAAGAAATGTATGCTTTATATCCATGGTTCCCAACCTGGGGTCCGAGTCCCCCTCAGGGGGTGCATGAAGCTTTCTCTGCTCTGTGGTGCTCCGAGTTTTTCAAAATACAATTACATTTTAATTCTTAAAAACAGAAAAGGAGCCAAAATAAACAAAAAGGAAAAAAAACCTATAAAAAATAGATTTGCCATGAATCACTGGACCTAACAGGCAAGATCATCTCTCCTTGGGATGATTTCACTCATAGCCAATTGTTCCTGTTTGATATTGGACCTTGGTACCCGCTATGGTGGGCCAGCGAATTGCACCATCCAACTGCCATGAAACTGGGACATTACAGGTTCATTACTCTTGTCATAAAGAAGCAATAAATAACAAAAGATTGCACATTACCTTTATGGTAAAGGTAAATGTTAAATGTAATAGACGCACACACCCCGTTCTCTTTAGCATACCGAATCAATGAAGCTGGAGTTAATTTTAGGATCCTAAGAGCTGCATGCTGAGCCCTAAATGACACAGTTAATGAGACAGCACCCTTTTTTTCCTTGTCTTCCTCTGCTTGCTTTGCCCCAAGCGACAGCGTCTCAGATTTGAGTTGTGCTGATGTAGATTCTATTCTGGTGTGTATTTTAAAAAACCCAGTCACACTAAAGACCTGGATGTGATGTTACTGTATGATATACTAGTGAATAATATCACAGAATCATGTTATTAAGAGTCTGTTTAAAAGATGATGGAACTGGAGCTGGAACACGACCATCGTTCATGCATGCATTGAACAAATTATGATCCAAGATTTTTACTCTATGCTGAGGCTTTTTGTTTATAATATAAGAGGAGGTCTCCAAATAAAGAAAGTTCTTATTCAACCCTTTTCAAGAGAGAAGAAGTACAAAACTAAATTCCCTATGCTTTATTGGAACCGTAATGGAAGGACAGATGAGGAAAAGGAATAGCACTTGTATTTTGATTCATATGGAAAAGGATATTCACTGTTTTCTTAATTATAATAAAAACTAGTGAAGCACAATCTACCTGAACTAGTAACACGCTTTAAGGAGTTTAAAAGCAGATGACCATCATTTGTGTGTGCACCTTACCGGTTATGCACTTAACTCATTAGCTCTGTTTGAACTAGAGACTATTCTCACTTGGTTGATGTGTTTAGAGACTTTTTGTGCAAATTAATCATGTTTGTGTGGATGAATTTCAGCCACTTTTTTGTAACAAGTTGTAAATAGCGTTTGTGAGTGCAGATGACTGCAGTTGGGGCAGTTGCTCCACAGCAAAAGCAGGATTGGAGCGCTCCTGCGCACTCACACATGACAATCGTCGGGACAATTTGTTGATAGCAGAATCTGCTTCTCTCAGTCCAATGATGCACCCCCTCTGTCAAGTGGGCAAAATGTCTTCAAGTGTATCGTAAAGGCATGTCTAGCAGTCAACGATCTTTTACCAAGAGGTACACTACCTAAAAGTAGTCCTTTTATAGAACGTCAGGGAAATACTTTTATGCCCACTTGTGGCAAGACCTAGTGACTAATTAGACAACTCCTGTAATCAGTTATATGTCTGACGATTTTTTTAGTTTGCAAATCCGCATTTTTATCTTGGTGTTATATTTTTCTGTTAGTGAGTGTTTATAAAATGGTTCACATTCAGTCATTGAGTTTCTGTAACATCTGGCTGATCTTGTGTGTTGTTTGTAAGATTGTCTATAAACGCATTTTTTTATTCCGTCAAGCAAAGGTATCAGGTCCATCATACCATCCGCTTAAGTGTTTTTAAGTGGCTTTCCCCTAGACAGGGTCATAACATTAAATAACTGTTTTTTTATAATTATTATAAATTTTTATAAGTTCCAAACGGTTAAGCATGTGTATAGTATTTTAGGCTTCCTAAAAACAAAAGACTGTTCCTATAAGTTCATGAAAAAGCACATCAGTGTTTCAAAGCGTTTCTATCACAACACTAGCGGACAGAAAAACCTCCCAGCTGTGATTCATGGTGGATTGAGCGTAATGGTTTGCGATCATTGTGTCACAAAGAAAATAAAAAAATAAAATAAAGCCCGAGACACAAACACTAGGAGTGAAACTTCAAAAAAAAGGGAGAAACCTACTTACTTAAACATAGACTCTAAAATGCACCAAAATGAGAAACAGGTGCAGGGGAATTAAAGAGTGAGCGGATTAGAGCGTCGAGTCCACAGATGAGTAACACACTCACTGACTGAACATTAATTCATTGTCTGATCCACTTATCCTAGTCATGGTCACAGGAGAGCCAGTGCCTAATGCAACACAAGGCACAAGGCAGGAACAACCCTAGACAGGAAGCCAATCCATTGTAGGGCACATACACTCACACTCAGACATTATATGGGGCACTTTGGAAATACCAATTAACCCAATGCCCATGTCTTTGGAATGTGGGAGGAACTACAATTCCACCAACTTTATATACGGCTGAAAAGCAGCTACAAGATATGTTATTCTAAAGGAGATAGACGACTGCATTTAAAAATGTATGTTGTCACACATAAAATGGTCCAATTAACAAAAATATTTTAGGAATAAAAATTTCCATTATTTTCTACCGGAAATTTCCCATCTTGCTTTGTGCTTTCAGAAGGGTAATACATCCTGCTACACCACAATTTATTCAGGAATGGCTTGAAGAACATGACAACAAATGCCATCCAACATCTGTGGAATTTACTGGGCAAACAATTTAGATCCATGAAGGTCCGACTTCACAACTTACAGGACTTAAAGGATCTGTGGATAACGGCATGCTGTGATACCACAGGACACCTTCAGAGGTCTTATGGAGTTTACTCCTTGATGTCAAAAGAGTGAGCTAGACTATATAAGACAGGTGGTTTTAGTGTTATGGCTGATCGGTTTAGGTTTTATCAGCAATTCAGATTGTGAAGTCATAAGTGTCTTGGTAGCTTATAAAAAAGCTGTTCTATTCTACAAGTTTGACATGGACAAAGATATGATGACATCTAAAATTCTGGTCACTGCAAAGCTTCACAAATACAGTACTGTAGATTAATGATTCTATGAGATCATATTTTGAGCCTATCTATTTGGATTAAGATGTGAATATGTAATATCTTTGACAGAGTTACAGCTGACCTTGGTTTTAGGAGAGACAAACCAGCATCTAACCCTATCCCATCTTGTCCAAATGGACAGAAGAACTACTGTGGTACAAGTCAAGAGATTTTTAATGCCAAGTATGGCAAGAATGAGTCACAACAGAGAATTCAGCGCACCCTCATAAGGGACTATAAATAAATATAGTGCAGATATTCTGCAAGTATTTTCATATAAATTCAGTTCTTTAGCATATATTCTTGTCCATGGCAACTCACAACTAATAGACTCATACAACCCAAGCAAGTGTGGGTTGAGGTACCTTCTGGTACCAACAATCTAGTACATTAACCTACATGTGACCACAACCCAAATTTCTTCAGGGGATAAGAAATAAAAACTGACATGGTCAGTGAGAACAGTAATAGAATCACAAAGTACAGGGGTTACACAATAAAACTGAAACACCTGGTTTTAGTCTAAGGTTTGGCTATAGCAGACCGGCCCTGTATATTGACCCTGTGGATCCCGATGGACAGTTCTGGTGGAAAAAGGAGAGTTGAGGTGCACATTTAATTCTGCCATGATTTGGGAAGCTGTGGTTTTATGTTTTTTGGATACAATCCAGGTTATCACCCGGACATCCCTTTCAGACAGCTTCCTCTTGCGTCCACAGTTAATCCTGTTGGATGTGGTTCGTCGTTCTTGGTGGTATGC
>JAUZSU010059884.1:0-20972 GCA_034780255.1 Parotocinclus maculicauda | reverse complement strand
TGCTCCTCTCCTCCGGCCATAGAGTTGGGAGGAGAATGGCGTAGGGAATGGCGAGTTTCCAGTGGTGTGGGCAGCAGCGGCGGCAGCAGCAGCAGGATCGGTGCCTGAGGGTACAGGGCTGAAGCTGAGGCGTGAGGGGGCAAACAAAATGAGCTGCTGCAGGCAGGAAAAGGCTGATGTGTCACTGTCACAGTGGAGATCTTCCCCCTGCCGGATGCATCACCAAACCCTCGGAGCTGGAGGATAATGAAAAACACAAGATCAGTTATCAGATATATTTCTTGTACTGTTCTATGTGTTGAGTTACAAACATCATCAGTTTTACACCAGTCTGGGCTGTATCACTTATTTTTGGTGATTTTGTTTTTGTTTAAATTACAAAAAAAACTTGCATTTCTATCCAGCTTTTCAGCTAGTGTAAGTATACTATTTAGCAAGCTAGCTAGCTAGCTGTAAAGAGCAGTAAAAACTATACTCAGATTTCCACAGCTATTAAGGCCAATGTTATCACCTCAGATAAGAGCACTAAAAGTAAACATTACATCAGAACACACCCCAAAAAACCACCCTAAAACAATAACCTACAAACAGAAGGGCACTTTCCGGTTCCTGCTAGAAGTAGTTAATTTAAAGAGTTGTTTGTTTTAATGGTACCACACTGTGTTATTACATTAAGTCGTTGGACATTTTACATCATTCCTAGAAGTGCAATAGGTCTCACTTATTTGCATTATGTTACTTAAGCCTGGACAAGATCTAATCTATCTACCATAACCAATAACTGGATCAGCATTAAACAAATGTATTGTATTTGTGTTAGCCTCTTACCTGGCTAGAAACAACATCAGTATATGCTCTTTTTAGACACTTGTATGCTTAAGTAGGTTTGTGCTGGTATGGTTCTAGCAGGTGAACACTATCTTTCTAGAAACGTTGGGTTGGAATAACAGGGTCCAAAAAATAACATTTCAGTAGGTTAAGTATTGACATATGACTAGCAACAAGTATTAAGTCATTTTTGCTAAAAATGTGCAATTTTCTTTTTGTATAACTCAAAACTTTTTAAATAGCTTTTTAAAACAAAATCTAACAATACATTCATATTATTCATAATTAGTATTGGTCATTCTCAGGTAACTTTATTTTATTTGTACATTGTTTGTCCCATTACTGTCTTTATATGAGTAACAGGACTGAGTTGTCAGCACAGAATTGGCAAATGCATACTGTAAAATGCCTTGGCTGATATTTGCATTAACGAGTAGGTATGTGCCATAACAGAAGAAAAGTGATACAATTTGCATAAAATGTTTATTTCAGCCAGGCTGAGACTCAAACTTGGGACTACAGAGCTGTAGGGCCAACCTCTGTAGCACCATGCCTCCCCACCAGTCACTAATACACCAGTATTATTTACAGTTATTGTGTCCAAAAAAATGACCTTGAACTCAAATACCTAGTCTCAAATGAATCTCTAGACAGGTTTTTTTATGGGCAGCGCAGCGGCTCATGGGTGGCACCGCTGCCTCACAGCAAGAAGGTCCTGGGTTCAATCCCAGGGTGGAGCAGCCTGGGTCCTTTCTGTGTGGAGTCTGCATGTCCTCCCTATGTCTGCGTGGGTTTACTTCGGGTACTCTGGTTACCTCCCACAGTCCAAAGACGTGTGTTAGGTTAAATGGTGTCTCTAAAGTGACCCTTAGTGTGTGACTGTGTGTGTTTGCACCCTACGATGGACACTGGCACTGGCTGGCCCGCGACTTAAAGATGCTTCTTGGACTTGCATATTGCAAGGTCTTGCTTTAATATTGTTTGTCTTTATACCAATATTAAATCATTTGCACAATGGAGATTTAATAACCCCATGCCATGTCAATTGTTACAGAAGACCTAGCCTTGTAATGTGAATTGCTATTTATACAAATCACTTTATTCAGGAAGCAGTTTCTGTGGCTTGGTGGAAAATGTAGTTCCCAAGGTCCTGGATTACAGTTAGACGATGGGGCTTGCTACTCGAGTGCTGGATGGCGCATTTATATTATTTAACGTATTGGCACCATCGGGCATATTTACAACAGACACATAGTTACATCAATACACTAGTCATGGACCAGTTTAGGGTGAGCAGTTACGTATTTGTAGGTTCTTATCATTGTCATCCAGGTCAGGATAGGCATGAGTGCTTTGAGGCAGTTTTCTTTTTTGTTTTTAAAGACGTTTCACCTTTCATTCCGAAGGCAATGACTCTCAGGACAAGCTCCAAGGTGACACCCCCTACTAAAGGTTAAATACCTGAGACGACTCATCGGCTTCAAGAACTGAAGAAACCTTTCATGTGAGAAGTGAAACATCTTTAAGAATAAAAAAATTATTCCGAATGCCTTCAATTCAAGCACTCAAAAGTCACCAGTTAACCTAATGCATGTCTTTGGAATGTGGGATGGATATAGATGGATACAGAACTGTAATTGTCTGGTGAACTGTACATGGTGCACCTATGAGTGGGGGGCAAAATAGGAGGGACTGTCACCTGTAGAGTGTATGAACATGGCCCACTTAAAGCTTCCATTAAAGAATAAGACCCAGGGTCTGAGCGTTATGTAATGTGGAGAAAATGTCATCCGAAGGCTGACTGAAATGTTAATGTAACGACTGATTAACGAGACTGAGAAGAACATGTAATTTCTTCCATATTTCCTCCATGGGGATTTGAAAAGGCCAAACCCAGCCATACTTTAGCTCAACATTAATTCCCAGCTCCAATAACATTTTCTACAAGTTCTACATGGTTGCACACAAGATAAAGCCAACGATAATGCAGAAAAATATTTAAACAGGAAAATAACACACACTGCATTCAGGAACCATAAAATTCATGATCACTAGTTCTCCCAGCACTCCCATATGGCAGCATTTGGGGCTTCTGGGTTTGAACTGAATTGCGACATTTCCCAGCATTTCATGGCCCCGGGATATAGAACAACATAAAAGCTAAAAATTGGAGAACATTTTTAAAAACCTGGTTATTGAAATTCTCACTGAAGTTGACTGAGGTTTTCAGAAAAGCTTTCATACTGGGTATTCTACCCCTTAGCCCTGAGCCTAAACAGAAGCAATCTGCTGATAGTATGAACTAAAACGTATCCAATAATCCATGTTTTTCTTAATTAGAAAAATACATAGAATTCCATTCAAAGCATTCCTCCAGCACGGAAGATCTACCTAACTGATTTAGACACGTTATATTATCTGTGTACTGTGACTTGATTTTGTAATGAACACATTCATTTTCTCCCTCTCTGCTATATAGGAAGGTAGAAACTCACCATGTGTTTAGTACTTTCTTCACCACCCAAACCCTCACAAGCTTGTGGTTGGACATTTAAACTGGAAGCTGTTGAGCACATCGCTTTACTTCGGTTATTTTAACAAATGAAGCACAATACATCAAGTCTTTGATTAAACAATATGGCATTCCAAAGTAAGTAGTAGCACTAATCAACAGTTACACAACTTGTGCAACACAAATAAAGCAACTTTCAGAAAAGAAACAGGCAAAAACAAAGACTACCTCCCCGGGTCCTTTAGTTATGTTATGGTCATACTGGTGGGTTATATATCTAAATGAGAAAAAAAGGGATTTAAGGTGAAGTGGAGGAATTGTTCAGTGTACATGGAGGAAACAACAGCAGTGATTTGTTCAGTGGGTGGAAGTAACTGTAATGAAAGAAGTTTTTTAGGCAGTAATTTAAAATACAGCTCTCCAACGCCACCTGTTGTGCAAATAAAAGTAATACACTACCATTGTTCATTCACTTATTTGTGTTAAAGCATTTGTCCAACCCGAAACTGGAGAATAATGAAGTGATTTTGGCATGTTTCCATATTATTCAAACTCAAATCGCCAAACAAAGTATACTCTGGCTGTCTGAGGTATTTAAAAAACACGAATATGAAGGTTTAAGGACTTTTATTCTCTCTTGGCAGTTTGGGAACAGCACCTGACATTTAACCCAAATTATCTACTACGTGCTTAATAACTACTTTAAAAAAGCCAACCAAATACGCACATTTTTATTTATTTGTACTGTAAATAACTACACACTGCTTACATTAACAAAGATGAACAAGCTATATCTCTATTGGGCCAGGGGAATTAAAATTTGAATTGTAAATGGGTTTTTTGTCATAACAGAGCTCAGCTTCAGCACCCCATCCTTAAAAAGTAGGAAACCTGGGAATGTATTAATGGTTACAGATGTATTCATTTATCAGTTTTGTATTTTCTTATCTGCTTAATCCAGTACATTATGCACAATGTACAAAAGGGTATTTAGAAACACCAGTTAAACTAACCTAACCTAACCTAGTGTGGGAAGAATCTGGAGTACCCATGCAGACATGGGGTGGAAATACAAACTCCATATTCTTAGATTCCAGCTCTATATTAACAAGATTCCATTCGCAGACATCACACAGTAGGCAAGATTTGGAAAACGAGCCACTGCATCAGTACTCCCAGGCTACACAATCTTGGATTTGAACTAAAACTTATCTGAACCCCAGTGGGAAAAGGAAAATAAACAAGCAGATGAAGCAGCCAAACAAGCTGTAGGACACTTAAGAGAATAAGTACATTTCCTACAAGTAAAGCAAAAAAACGATGGCAAGAAAAATAAGAAAGAGACGGACAAGGACTAAACGCACCTTTTATTTCATTCAAAAAAAGCAAATGAAAAGTCAAAGAAAGTGGTTTGATAATGAAAATGGGATTCAAACTTAATTATAATGATTAAGTGGTAAGGGATTTATTTATGGGGTGAACAGAAGCATGGTAAACTGGATGTGAGTGCCCCCACATTTACTGTTCAGTAGGGTGTATGGTCACCCAAGACTGCCAATGTACTGACTGACAGTGATAGGGCATGAACAAGATCAGATTGTCCAGCAGTTCTATTCATTTGATAAAATATCCCTTAATTTTTGTGAGCATTGTATTTATTTTCAAATCTGAAAATGCAACGTTTTATGCAAAGTTTCATTTTCTGTTCTGGGTATTTCCATGTACAGTAGTTAGTTTAACCTTTTCCACTTAAAAAATATATATATAATTATAGTGTTTTGCTCTTGGTTTCGGGTCACTGTAAATTTTGCTCAGTTCCACAGAACTGACTGACATCTGCTGTTGTGTTCTCCTTCCAACAATCAATGCCAAACACTGTTTTTTGCACCACAAATCACCCAAGTGCCTTCCATTTCTCAGAAGTAAAATCATACCTGAGAAAAGGCACTTCAGGATTGTTCCAACAGCGTTCATAGAATTCTGGCCAAAAGCTATAGCAGGCACGGAGAACTCCTGAAGCACTGTACCACCTGATAATAACTATTTATTCTGTATTGAAAAGTATTGAAAAAAGTCTTCCAAACAAAGCAGGGGGGGGAGTTTGAGGGAACTTCTCAAGCCCATGAATCAGTGTCACTCTCAAAGTGACAACACCAAAAGTGTTGATGTATTTTCAGGTGCTTTTGAATCTGTTACAGCAGCTACACCAGCATCCACATGCAAAGTGGTAGGAAGCATCTGTGATGTCCTCTGTGATGCATCTCTGAAGCATCTCTGAAGCATCTGTGATGTCCTCACCACAGGACTGGTGCTTCCAGGGTAGACTGTGTTCACTATGGAATCAGAATCAATTAATAACTGTGCAAGGGATTCTTACCTTACCCTCCTTGATCTTGTTGATCATCGCTGTTTTATGTGGACTGAGACCTTAGACTGTCATTGTATGTTAATAAATCAGACTCTGGGACATCACAAGGTTGGTCAGGATTATTACCAGACTTTTTGATCTGCGCCGAGTTTCTATGTGGAAGTTAGTTTGCTATCTAGAAGGCAGATTAACAGTGATATCTTATTTCAACAGAGACTTCCATGGTAAGAGGATTTTGCTTGAAGTCCTAAACTTCAAAGTCATGCTTGGATTCATGATATTTGCTATATTTTCTGTCTGGAAAGAATAAGACTTTTCCTTATTTAATATTTCATTAAAGCCTGGATATCAATAGCAACTTTTCTTGTACCCTCACTCACTTTACTCTTTCATGCTGTGCGACTTTACTGTCAATGTGAGCACATCCTGTTTCAATACATGTCATTAGCTGTTTCACTTTTCACTCTCTGTTTGTTGTTTGGGGCTCGGTTTTCATTCCGAGGAGGGATTCTACGCCCTACAAAACCTGAATAAAGCCCATATAATGGAAGGTAATTTGGCCAGACCTGTATTTTTCATTAGCATGATGGCATCACTTTCATCTGTAAGAAAGCTTAGTTAAGTTTGTTTATTCACGAGTGGGCCAATTCAGTGACCAATGAACACATTTTTTTTAAATGTGGGAGGAAACTAGAGCACCCACCAGAGAGAACCAGCACAGCCACAGGCAGGGTACAAGGTCAGGAAGTCTGTGCTGCTTCCTGTAGGAGAGTAAAGATTTAACTGTGTTAGCAAGGGAAACACAGCACAATGTTACTATTTTATAGTTGTGCAGTTTGTTGTGTGAGTTTCTATGTTTAATTCAGGATTTTAATGATAAAATAATTAAATAAAAACATGAGTGCCGGTACGTCTGGGGATGATTTCAACAACTATTTTTTAATAATTATTAATAATTATCCAAAAAGATATTAGTAAGAGTTTTTTTACCCTCGACAGGCTATTCAGATTATTTCTAAAGCGTTTTTTTACAATAGAGCATTGTCTCGAAGCAGCTTCAAATTTGCATTTTTCTAAGGCCAATCCCAAAGTCAACAAGCCTAGGGTGACAGTGGAAAGGAAAAACTTTCTAAACGCTATAAAGAAGAAACCTTAGGAAGACCAAGACTCATTCATTCATTCTTTATCTTCTGCTTAATCCACACAGGGCCGCAGGCCAACCGGTGCCCACCCGGCAGCTCTGCATTAATTCAGAGATATGTACAGACCCTTTGCTGAGACACTCATATTTAACTCACAAGCTGTCCATTTCTTCTTAACCTTCTTGAGATGGTTCTACTTCTTCATTGGAGTCCAGCTGTGTTTTCAGTAGGCTAGTGGTAAATCGACTCTATAAGTCCACACTTAAATATACTGTATGTGGGGTTTTTTTTCAATATTGTGCTGGCTGGGTGGTACATAAGGCCCAGTTGCCTCCTTAGACTCTGCCACTTTAGTCTCCATGGGGGAAATCTCTGATCCTACATGCAGTAATGGCTCTGTAATTGAATCAGATGTAAGAAGCAAGGCTTAAGGCAAGCAGGACATTAATGCTGTGTTTCTATCCAAAAGGGAACCTTATATAAGGAAAAAGCCGTTTTATTAGTGTTGAATTCCTGGTAATAGAAATCGTATTCTCTTTAAATCTATTATTTTATTAATTTCTATTATTATCTATTAATTATGCTGCAAGAATAATGGATAAAATTAAGAACTCATCACAGTGTACAAGGTGGCACAGCTGTCAAATACATTACATCACCACCGCAGAGACCCAAGCTTGAGTCTCGGCTGTGCCTCCAGCTTGGCCACAGCAATGTTCCACTAATACAACTCCTTTGGATTGTTGTCTATGCCCTTGGTAGGGAAGGTCTGATTATCCAGCTCTCTAGTTCTCCACACCAGTATAAACAGTTTATTGTTATGATTGTGTCTTGTCGGGCATTATCCTTTTATCTTAGGATTATATACAGTAGTAAATATATATTAATTTCTGTCGGTTATTACTTAAGGGCTCCAGTTTTCAATCCCACTTCTGCCAAGCTGCTACTGTTGGGTGCTTGAGCAAGGTTCTTTACCCACAACTGTTGCACTGCATGATTGTATCAGTTGCAAGTCACTCTGGATAAAGGCATCTGCTAAATGGCTAAATGTAAATGTCCCTATTAGATATAAGGTACCTTATTAGGCAATTATTGCTCCCTTGCCCACGACTAAAAAGGATGTTCCAATTGTGTCAGCTTGCTTAATGATCCTACGTATGAACAGATTTATTAAGTCAGGCAATAATTCAGGACAAAAGGATTTTAGTCCAGTAGCAAGTCACAGTAGCAGTGGAAATAAGAATACCTGCTTAATATTGTTAGGAGATAATGCGTTATTAACCACAACTGGGTGCAAATGTTTAAGTAAATCCAGGACAGGATGCTTTGCAGTTGCCATGGTCACCCAGGAATTGACCCACTCCTCACACCTTGAGTAATGGCATGTTTTTAGTAGGTGGAAAAAGACTATAATGCCTGAACAAAGCATATGTCACAAATGACAAGGAAGGAAACATGTCTTGGTCAAACTTTCTTCCTGAAAAAATAAATACGTCTAGATTATGGACAGAAGAGAAATCCCTGTTGCGGCTTGGAAATGTCTAAGGCCAGCTCCTCAAGCAGTAGAACCAAACAGCGAAGCTCATATGCTGTTACAAACAAGAGAAAGGTGGTTTTCCTATTTGAGCCTGATTCCTCTCAAGGTTTCTTCCTTGCCTTGGTTTTCTTCCCCTTTTTCACCTATGGCTGCCCTTTTGTGTCTTGCATTGGCTTATTTTGCAAAACGTTTGCACAAGTTCTAAAAAATCTAATCAAATCGAATTGAAAATACCTGTCCTTGGTTGCAACAAACACTGGTGAGGTCTATTGCCTAGGCATTTTGTTATCTATATTGTACTGTCTGTACTGCATTGTAGGTGTAAAAATAAGCTTACTTGCCCTCAGTTTGCACAAAACCTACCCTTTTGGAATCTGCAATCCCAATCTTGGATTAACCTGAATCTGTAATACTAGCCACATATCATAGATATGTAAGTGGGGAGGCATGGTTACACAGTGGTTAGCACCATCATCTCACAGCTTCACAAATACTCAGCTTGATTCCCGGTCCAGCCCAGAGTACTGCAGTTTATCATCCAAATTTCAAGGTGAGTTGGTAACATAAGTGTCCCTGTTTATTTTGGGTTCCTGACTTGCTCCCTGAGCTGCTGATTATGCCTGGCTCAACCCTGAATTGTATTAAACGGATTTGAAGGTGAGTCCTGAGTCACCATTTGAGACAGCAAGAGACTCTCAAGATCATCTAGTGAAAGTTCACTCCTTCACACAGAAAAGTCTTCATGATTTTTCTCCTTTAGTCTTGAGTAAGGATTCCAATTAATCCATTAAGTCCCAAAGGTAAAAATGACTTGATGAACAGGTGTGAAAGAAGTTGACTGGCCTGCACATAGCCCTGACCACAACACATCAATGAACCTTGGGATTGAACTGGAACACCAACTCCTAGGTAGATCTTATCACCTGGGACAGCTCACTGATGCTTTTGTAACTTCTGGGATTCTCTTATAGTAGTTATACTTCACAATATAGCCAATAAAACCTTCTGACCTCATCACCCAGCCCAAAGCAGCTAACATGATGAAGAAAACTCTGTGCCCCCTCTGGAATCTCTAAATAACTTCTGAAACCATTAAAACTGTTTATGCTTGGCTCTGGTCTGTTTGTTTTCCTATGACAAACCCCAGCAAGCAATGGTGAGTGAGGGGCCATCTGTCCAGAACATGGCTGCCATCTTCAAAACCGCCACATTGGATAAAGGGCAAGTTTTTCCAATGGGAAGGTGGTTATGTAACGTATCAAAGAAGACCAAATTGTCTCAGAAATCAATTACCACAATCAAACAAACAAAATTTTTTAAACTAAACTTTTGTTGTTTGTCACAGGTAACTGAAGATGGAATTGATGATTCTGAAGTCTGGGAAACGCAGCTGTCGTATCATAGCAACAGACTTCAACAACAGACACCCAGAAAGATCACCAATTTCACACATCCATCATAGCTAAATTCTGAGAAACCGGGACTGTGAACAAAAAGGCATGTAGTGATCGTCTCAAGAAGTGCTACCAAGAAAGAAATGTCAACAATGGTTTTGGCAGCCTTTGTGAAAAGTCTATGACGCAGCACATGACGTGTCCTGTATCTTTTGAATCACCCTGTAGGGAGTAAAACCATTCGAAAATAAATACAAATACATTACATTACAAACACCATTCTGTGAATTCAGGAGACTTTTGAATTAATTTTAAAAAGTGGGACCAAGGAACTGTGGTGCCCCTGTGGGTAAGTTACCGGACTAAACCAGAAGGTCCAGGGTTCAAATCCTACCACTGCCACAGTTGGGTCCCTGAGCAAAAGGCCTTAACCCCCAATTGCTTGGATTGTAAGACTGTATTAATTGTAGGTAGCTCTGTATAAGGGCGTCTGCTAAATGACACAAATGTGAAAGTGATTATAGCTTCTGTCACATTCCCCAAAATGAGGGGTAACATATACATTTTAAAGATTGTAATTAGCCATAGGTGTTGTTAAGGGAGAAAGCCAAAAGAAGTAGACACAGTAGACAAAACAAAATAGACACAACAGCCTGAGACATTTTACTTGATAAGCAAAAGTGCTAACCACTACCCTAGAGAAACAGCTGGGAACAAATAACCAGTGGTCCAGGCTTTGGCTCTTCAATTTCAAATTCACTCATGTAAAAAAAGAACCAGAGTTCAGTGTTGCCACAGACTTAAAATAATTGGCCAGGGTTTGAACATAAGACCTTTCACTTAATAAACAACTGTGCTAACCAGTACCCTACAGAGACAGCTGAGAACAATAGTGCTCTGGTCCAGGCTTTGGCTCTTACTAAAATTCAATGAATTAAAGTTAGAGCCACCAGAGTTCAGAGTTGTCAGAAACTTAAATTAAAAAAAACTTACCAAGCTCATGTCAAAACTGAAAATATCTTCAGTTAGGTGTTTGTGGAAAAAGTCCAGGTACACACTGAATAAATAATTCAGATACACAAAGACCTAGAGTATTTATAAAATGTTTATTCTCAATTGGGATGACTCGAATCACACCTTTTGCACTTTCAGATCATAGAAACCTTAAAAACTTTATTTTTAAAATCTACCTATAAAGCAGTCGTCTTTGCCAACCCCCCAAAACACAACGCAATAACACACGTTCGAAAAGAGAAATCATTAGATGCCTCTCTTTGAGGGCAATGTCCTTCCAGCAGAATGTATCATGCTCCAAAACAACACAGAGCTCATTAATTCAAGATATTCAAGACATGGATCGACTAAATACGAGTTCAGTTTTCAGTGTTGTTCCCAAAGATGTTCAGGACCTGAAAAGATAAAAATGAACAAAGGGAATGCTTTTATGTGTTAAAGATTATTTCAACTCAGAATCCTGATGCCATCTGATGCCATCTGTTATGTTTGTCTTTAACATGAACTTATCTTCAGTTGATGGCCAGCCTATGAGTGAAAAGCTGTTTTCTCAAAGATAATGTCGTGTAAAATGGACTGGAATAAGGACATCACAGAGTGGGAAATAGATATGAAATTGTGAAACACGTGGCAGAAAGGACACCTGTGAACGGAACTCACTGTATTACAAAAGAGAGTCTATCCAATTTTCCATTTTTCACTTTATCATGACATGAACCCATGTCATAGGGACTGTGGTAGCCTAGCGATTAAGCTACTGAACTTTGGACCTCATGGTCCAGGGTTCAAATCCCACCTCTGCCAAGCTGCCACAGTTGGGCCCTTGAGCAAGTCCCTTAACCCACCATTGCTTGAATTGTAAGACTGTATGAGTTGTAAGTCGCTCTGGATAAGAGTGTCTGCTAAATTCTGGACATGTAAAAAGTAAATGTAAACCCTGTGGTCACTCAGGTTTAAGTGCCAGCAGTACCTTATGGCCAGATTAAGGATCACATAGGCAAGATCGCACATGTCTAAGGAAGGAGTGACTGAAGAGAGGGATCATCCCACAGTGCGTCAGACACAGGACTGATAACCAGGATAACCAGAAGACCATGATGGTCACATAAATCAGACTATTGTCTCTAAATTAATAATGCAAGGTGGTGCCTTTAAAAGCCTAATGAAGAGTTCAACCACGAGCCGAATCGATATTATTTGAAGTGGGTTCCAACTACAGTTAAGTTACTCCTTCGATTTTATATCAGCATGTCTTATAGAGCAATTCTGGCTGCCTGGTTGAATGAACCTGATCTAATAGCTCAGTGGTGAAATGATGGACGCTTTGATTGGCTGGCAAAATCAGTGGAACCCAATCTCATCTAAACCTGTGCCATTATTCTTAACCCCTTAATTTTAGCTGCAATGCTAAAAAGCTGAAAGCTCTTAAGTGAGCATCTTGCTGACGGAACAGTGAGTTGTAAATGTCATTTGTACCACACAGCACGAATAGCACTAAGGGAAGGTGTAACAAGTATTAAGGAAGAACCACATCCAAAGGTCTTTGTGTAACTTGGAGAAAATTAAACCATCATTCAAAAACTTGACAAAAGGACGAAAAATATGAAATAGCTACAGCGTTCAGAAATATGTCGTGTGCGCAGTTTTAAATGTGTTTAAAATCTAACATATTATAAATCCAATACCAATGTAATTTGAATACATTCCTGTAGGCATCCATGATGAGGTCTGGAACAAATTTGGGAACTCTGTGGCCACTGAATCGACTCACAGAAAAGTAAGTAATTAATGAGCTTATCATTTTTCCAATGGTGGCACGATGACAGAGAGGTCGAAGGCTGATATACAGCGACGTTCAGCCATCCAACAGACCCGTGTTGTCCTCGTGGTCTTCAGTGATGTCCTCATCACTGTAAATCCCTTTCACTTTAGCACTGGAGTTAGATGGAGCTGTGCTGCTTCTTTCCCTGCTCTTGTCAAACTTTGTGTTTGTTGCTTCTGATTTTACTAGAAGAAAATACAAAAAAAAGAGTTTCAGAGTGCCTTCTTTAAGCTATCTACAGGTTGATGTGGTGTTTTGTGTTTCCTGCAGGAGAGTGCTGAGATCACATAATCATCCAGAGTTGTTAGACACTACTGTCACTTAAAAACAACTTGTTCTGGTGGTTCCTAGCAATGGTAAATTCAAACGTACTCTGTTATTGTTGGGCAGTAACAAAATGAGGTTATTATGTAGGAAGGGTGAAGGTTATGTGGATAGGTAAAAGTTCACAAAACCAGTGACTGAATGTAACACAAAGAGATCCTGTATGAACTGATTAAATTAAATTAGTTTAAAGGTGCTGATTTTAAAACCTGTAAAACCATCTTGCCAGGGGTTCTTATCACCATATCAGTAATATATAATTATCTGTATAATTGCCTCAACAAAACATCTGCACAGAAAAAAAAACTTTTTATTCACTGAAAACATTTTCTTTTAAAAAGCAAACACATTTTGGCTTGTTAATACCTTTAACAAGGTATTTCCACCTGTCCAGTTTTTCAAAACCAGTGGTTTGATTTCCCAAAGTGTTTTATGCAGAAATGGGGAAGCCATGGGTTCTTGAGCCAAGTCTGACACCCCTTTTGTAGATACAATTCTTGCAATATTTAATTATTTTAACATCATGCCATTGTTATAAAGCTTGCCTTTATTTAACAAAAAGGAAAAAATATAAATAACATTTATTCTGTGATCTTAACATCAAGAGCCTCTGGTCTATTTTTGTTCTGTATTCTGTTCTGGTCTATTAAAAACTGTTGCTTCTGCACATGGTTCTACCAGTTACAAAGGGTTCACATACAATTTCCAGCCTGGTTTGTGAACAATCAAGCGCTGGTTTCATTGCAGACACTGTTTGTGTTATTAGAATAAGCATCATGTAGAGCATAATGCATTGACAACTTATAAATACAGAACTGATCACATTTTCATTCATTCATTTTCTTATTCTCTTTTTCCTAGACAAGGTCAGCCGGTGCTTAGCTGACAGCACAGGGTGCAAGGAAGGAACTAACCTAGACAAGGCACCAATCCATCGTAGAGCACATACAGTCAAGTACTTATAAATACATTCACACACTTTGGAAACACCAATTAACCAAACACACAGGCAGAGCCCAGGGTCAGGATGGAACCAGGGATCTCGGAGCTATGAGAAGGCTAAACAAAACAAAGCAAAATTTTTAATCAAAATGATTCTGGCAGGAACAAGAAGACTGATGAAAGGGTTCATAAACTTTTACTGATTTGACACAATGTTCACTATGTAAGATGCAGCGTTATTTTCATGATGCACTTATCGTCCAGTGTAGCCCAATCTATAGTCCAATAGCTTAATGAGATAAAAGATTAATTGCTAAATGCCTTGCTCAAGGATTCAACAATGACAAAGCCAGGATTTAAACCAACAGCATTCCTATTGGTAGTCCAGAATCTTAACTACTGAGTCATTTTACATGACATTGGACATTTTGACGAGACATTGGACAACCTGCACTATAACACTGGTTCGAGGAATGTCAAAATTATAACTGAATAAAACTGGGAAATCCTAATTGGAGGTTGCTTATCAAAATGTTATGCCAGTGGACCACTGACCAAAAACGTTGAGAGTTCTAGCACTGCCAAGTTTGCACTAGTGGGCCTTTGAGCAAGACCCTTAAAATAAACTGTACATTGGAAGATAGTTATAAGTCACTCTAGAAAAGAACATGTACTTTACAGTAAATTAACACTTGGCTGTCACTTTCTCACTTAGATTAGATTGAATTCAAAAGATTTGACAGACAAATCTATAAGCCTAACTTATTTAAAATATTGCAGTCTAAATCTACGACACAAAAAGTCCTTTTGTCTTTGTCATCAGGGTTATCAGGTCTTAATAATTCTCTTATGCAGCAATCAGGATGAGCCATTAAATGTTGATTTCATGATATCAGACTTATCCTACTAATCATAAATGAGATTATTAATGTAATGTATAATTACCAGTATAAAATGGCTTTCTGGTTGGATGAGCATGTGGTGTCAACAAAAACTCTGCAGAGACAAAAACTTAAATTTCATTTATACATTTAAAAATATATTGGAAAAAAAAAAACAAAGAATGTGGCATGTTCAAAGGTTTGGACACATTTTCATATGATCCCTTAATATTTAGATTTTCCCTTATGTCTTTACAATGTGGTTATGTCCAGTTCCAAAAGGTGTTATGCATGTCTCTGCCCAGGAAGGGGCCATAAGTGCTTTCATACACATTAATGGCAATTTGTTGCTTCTTTTCTTTTCGATAGTTGAAGCCTTCTAAAGGGAAATAAACATACAGGAATGAACATACTCCGTCAGTAGGAAATAACAAATCCTCAATATTTAACTCATTAAGACTCGGGCTTGATTAAGACTTGGGCTTGCTTGAGCTCAGGCTTGATGTATTCCTTTGAGAGAATATGATTAGCTTTTTACTGCCCTGTTAGAAAAACAGCATAAGGTCAGCGTATGTTGTGTTTTGGACCCTGGTGTGCTGTTTAACCAACGAAACTAAGAAAGTTCCATGTTACCTGCTGGTTTAGGTTATAAACTTGCACTCATGCAGTCGTCTTTGAAAGTTTGTGAAACCTTTAGATGTGCAATTTATTGCATAATTACCACCTAAAACATGATCAGATTTTCATAATACATAAAGAGAACCCAGGTAAAAAAAAATGAGACAGAGTGTGTGGTTTATTTGATGAGGAAAATTATCCAATATTATGTGAAATAAAATTGCAACATAACTGTGAACCATTGCTTGCAATATTTGGTGTGACCCTGTTGTGCAACAATAACTGCAACTAAACGTTTCTGATAACCGTTAATCAGTCCAGCATATCATCTTGGAGGAGTTTTAGCTCATTCCTCCATACAGACCAACTTCAGCTGTGGGATGTTTGTGGGTTTGCTCACATGAAATGCTCACTTCAGATTCGTCCACAACATTTCTACTGAATTAAGGTCCAAAGCTTTTTTGTCCAAAGTTTTTTGGTAAAACAGCATCTGCTTGGGGTATTATCTTGCTACATGAATTACATTCTTGTAAAATTCAGTTATAGACAGGTGTTCTGAAATTAGCGTTTTAGAAATTTCGGAATTCACTGTTTTATCAATGGTGGCAAGTCATCCAGGCCCAGATGCAACAAAACAGGCCTAAACAATCTTACAACCACCACCATGTTTCACAGATGAAATATGGTTCTTTGCTGGTTTTCATTCTCCAGATGTAACACTTCTCATTTAAACCAAAAATGTTCTATTATTAACTTATTTGTCCACAATTTTTGTCCTATAGATTTGAAATACGTAGCAACATTCTTGGTTTAAGAGCAGTTGGCTTTCACCATTCTGATGGTGGACTCACAAACAGTAATATTAGCCTTAGTAAGAGAAGACTTTATCTGCTTAGGCATTATCCTGGCTTCTTTTGTGATCTTTCTAGGTTGACCACTTGTTAAATAAGTAACAATGGTCTTGACATTTCTCCATTTGTACACATTCTGTTTCATTATTATTTAAACTTTGTTCTTAAAATGTAGCACAATGTTCATACACCTTACTGTCTTCCCATTGAAAACACCTGACCAGCTAATTTCACCTTCAAAATAACTCTTCATCCTGAAGCTAATAGGTAATATTGGATCATTTTATATATAAGTGATCAGGTATAATTTTGTCTCATTTGTTTAATTGGGCTTTCTTTATTGTATGAAAGTCTGCTGCTTGAGGTCATATTTATGCAGAAATTAAAAAATAAGCACGACTGAATGTTGAAAGTGCTTTCCAAAGAGGAACAGGAACATACATACAAAAAAGCATCGTCTTACACTTTAGATTTAAATGTCCAGCTCCATCTGGCTCACTGCCTCCAACTGCATCATGGTCTTCTTGATTGATTTCTATTATCCGTTGTCTTGCACTTTCAAAGACTGACTTTAGGACAATTGAATCCTCAAAGATCTGAAACAGCGGGAGATATTGCATCGGTGAGGCAGGATTTAGCCTTTTGGCAGGATTTGAACAGGATTTTAACACTTAAATGTTACCTTTGAATACTTTAATGTAACTATTTTAACTCACAATGCTTTATTATGTCCATATTATTATCGTTTGTTATTAGCAGGATAATTTATTCATTTTACTCCTGTTTAGCCCTGTTGTTTTATTCATTATGCTACCATGTACTAAACTGATCTTAAAGTAAAGTCTGTCTGATGGCAGAATTAAAGACATACCTGAGATCCCTCTAAGTTGTAGGTCTGAGCATTGAGGCACATCTGTATTATATCTTTCTCCAAGTCTGCAATGCACCTGTATTTGTGGTTACGTACTCGTTCCTGCACACACAGACACACACACACACACAAACACAATTAACTGTAAAATATTCTGTAACATTCAACAAAGCAGTTTTATATATTTGTGCAGATAAAGAAGTTTCTTATGATGAAATTCAAACTTTCAGCTGCTGTCCCATTTGGGGACATCACAGCAGATCACCTCATATTGGATTTGGCACAGGTTTGGAAGCTGGATGCCCTTCCTGAAGCAGCCCTGCCAATTTATCCAGTCTTGGGACCAGCACTAGGATTGTTTTTGCCATAAACACATGATCCAATCCCCAATTGAACCCAGGCTCTCTGGCAATGCCACTACCAGCGAGTCACTGAGGCTACTGATATGATAAAGAAAATACAGGTTAAATTACCTTTGTTTATTAAGCATGTAATGTCATGTAGCCTTAAAACAATTTGCTATATTAATTTATTTTCTAATAACTTGTGATAGTGATGGCTGTATAGTTTAACTGTTCCTTTTTTCCCATAGCCTGGTTCTGAATGCACCTCATCTCAATTTGTTCTTCAGTATTAGACAAAGCAAAATTCAAAAAAGCTGAAGGATGTGGCTGTTTGTGGCTGTTTGTTTTGTCTGACAAATTGTCATTGTTTGTAGTGGTCTACATTTTTATGTAAGCCTTAGACATCTGGATATATTATTTTAGCCAGATCTGCTAGAAATTCTTATTATATCTTATATATTTGAGACAAGTCACCAAATGCGTGTCATGTTTATCCCTAGGACATTACATGTATATATAATTAATATAATGAACTGTAAAAAAACTAACACAAAGCACAGTTTTAGTTAAACTTGTTAAAACAGTTATTTGTAATTATTAGAATGTGCTCAGTGTCGTAATGATATTTTTATGGATGCCACATGGGTATATTTTATGTAGTTACTAATTTTGTGCTGAAAACTCGGTCCTGTAACACTTTATATGACAGTTACAGAAGAAACCATGAAAAATTAAACGAAATTGCCCAAGAATGATCAGTGTTTATTATAAATTGTTATATATGTCTTGCTAGATTTTGTGTTGAAAAACATATTTTAAAAAAAATTCAGCAAGTAAATGGCACCCTTTCGGTGGAATGACTGTGCTGTACTTGGTCTATCAACACCACATAAAAAAAAAACCAGACTAAATCTTTAAGCCAATATGTTAAATAGAAGTTAACCACTGTTACGTTAAATGGCATCATTTCTTGGTAATGAAAAGAATGAAAAGAATGAAAATGAAAATGTTCTGGGATTGAGAATTTAGTCTGCTTTGTGGTTGCAAACAAATTTCGGTCTGGCATGTGTGCTAAATTTGTTCTTAGGTTTGTAGTTAGGTTAGATAACTGGCAGGTTCCGACAGATGAAATGCCAAAAAAAGTCAGAGATTTAAAACACACAATCAAAAAACAAAATACCAAAATAAAAATACACTCCCATAGAAGATCTGTTGTCAAGGTATTAATGTATTAATCCATTATGTAACATTAGCATTGCTATTACCACTGATATGAATAAATGAATTATTTAGCGAAGTTTATGACCTGATCTTGTGTAAAGGCTTGAAACCGCTTACCCTGATCCTCCTGAAGTCCACAGGCTTGCGGATAAGCTCATAGTATTCTGGCACCTCTTTCCTAGAAGGCAGCTGTACAAAACCTTTACTGATCTGTCGACCCAGCCTGCAGAAAAGTAATCAGTTAACTCTTTATACATTTCTAGCAGACACCCTTGACTGTGAAATCCAATTAAGATTTAGTCGACACTGGAAGGTGGGCCCAACACTGGAAACATTCATTTTTGGGGGGATTTCAACAGTTTTCACCAATAGTGAACTAAGTATAATACTTTAACGTACTACACTATTGGTAAAAACTGTTGAAATCCTAGCATAACCAAGCTACACCACCACTGCCCTTTATAGGAATGAAAATGACAAACAATTGCAAAAAAATACAAGAAAGAAACATTAAAAACTATAAATTTCAGGGCAAACATGACTATCTCTGTAACAGGTACAATGAATACAATGCTTTAGATGGGATGTGGTGGATTACTGGGGTTCTGTGCTTCTAATCATAAGGTCGTGAGCTCAAATCCCGCTCTGCCAAGCTGCCACTGCTGGGTCCTTAAACAAGATCCTCAATCCCCAACTATACTGCTCACAAAAGTTAGGAGATATTTGAAAAATAAATATTCCCAATAAAATATCCCCTATTTCTTGTGAGCAGTGTATTTAGTTAAATCATAAGTCACTTAAAAAATAAAAAATCATTTTTAAATACATAAATGTTTAGTGTGTATATATAGTACTGTGCAAGTATTGGGCTACCAGTAGATTTGTTTTTGTTTTTGATTTGTTGTTGTTTTAGCAATGGTCTAATTATGAGATAAAACTGTTATGTTATGGTGATTGAGTAGTATTTATAATCCAAAGATGGCCAAAACCTTTTTGTACAGTACTGTATATATGGGTCTTGTTAAAATAAATGTAATTAAATAATTAATTGTGTAATTTCAGATTTTTTTATTTTATTAAAATCTCTATAAGATAAAACACCTACATGCTAAGTCTGAGAGTCAGTTTTTAAATTGAATTTGTAATAACCCCTTTAAATACTTACGTGTCTTTGTAGTTGATGACCATATCAACAAGGGTGTTCATTTGCTTGGTGAGTTTTGGAGGGTTTGGTGGAAGTTTCTCAGCAGGGGGTCGACCACGTCTCTTCTTCACCTTCTCAACGACGTCCTGTCCAGTTTCTGAGGCCTCGTTCCCCTGGTTATCACTTTTTCGTTTCTTTAGACTGCTTTCCTCCTCCATATCCTCAGGCGCTTCTGTTTGGATGGCCTGAGACTGCAGACAGATAATTAAAAGAATGGACGAACGTTATGAGAACAGTAAGAGATTTCAGAATGGACTGACAGGGTGCAGAATGTTTTCGTCCAACAATTCCAATCACTGATCAACTGTATGAAACTGTATGATTTTTTTCTGGAAAGGCCAAATGAAGCTAAACTTAATTATCCTGTAAGAATTTAAATGAACCATAATTCATGACTAAGACAATTACCATATGTGTTGCAGCAGTATTATTGCTGTCAGAGTTCATGCCCTGATGATGTCAGGCGTTTAAGACTGGCCTGATCTCTGGCTTGGATGGATTGCAGTCCTGCTTATAGAATAAAGCCACACTAAATATTAATATCTGTGACCTACATATACAATATAGGGTGATTATCACCCTCCTAAAGGTGCTTCCAGATACCCTTTAACATGAATCAGATGCAGTGACTGATGTAGGATGATACCCTACATACCCTACATGATACCCTATGGCTTTACAATCTACACAATGAGGATTCAATGTTTTTCAAAGGCTCTCCAAAGGAAAAATACAATGTACTTAGAAAGTCTTCACTTTTTCACATTTTGTTCTGTTGAAAAAATTTAGCTCTGGAGGTCTCCCATTTCAGAGGTTTCTCCATCTTCATTGGATCTCTCTCTCTGGTGAATTAAGTACAGTCGATTCCAGTTAATAGGACCAGCCACTTATTCGGACCAAATCCTAAAGTACCGAAACAAATCCTATTATATATGTCTAATGTTATTCGCTTATTTGGACCAAAATTCCGCTTAATCGGACCAAAGAACGTGAGAGGGAATAAGAAATGTGTAATATTTGTGGTTACCAAAGAAACTCTTCTTCTCTGGCATCACTACAACGCTCCTGAGTTTCTCCCCAGCCCTCTACTGCCACCTAC
>JAUZSU010059775.1:0-20975 GCA_034780255.1 Parotocinclus maculicauda | reverse complement strand
GAGACAGAGATAGAGAGAAAGACAGAGAGAGTGAGAGAGAGAGAGAGAGAAAGAGAGAGAAAGAGAGACAGAGAGAGAGACAGACAGAGAGACAGAGAGAGAGACAAAGAGAGAGAGAGAGAGAAAAGCGTTTTAGTCGCTCTGCCACGCTGCAATTACTAATTTCTGTTTAATCTCGCATCGCTTTTCTCGCCGAGCGCTAATTCACGTCACACCGGATCTCAGCGCCTCGATAAACAGCGAGTGCGTAAACAGCACGACGTACAGCCTCGCCAGGCGGCGCCGGGCCGCGTCTCCAAGTGCCGTAACGTTTAATTTCACTACGCGTTCGGTCGGGGCTCAGTCAAAACAAAGCTCCAGGCGGCTATTTATTACCTCGCTTTTTTATTCTAAGTGTCGCCCACTACCCACAATCCTCGCTGCTCTTTTCTTCACGGGGACGCTAAGTGCAACGTTGGAGGGTTTGTGGTAAAGAGCGTGAACCGTGTGATTATTAAAAGCAAATAAAAACACACACACACACACAAACACACAAACAGCGAAGAACAGGCGTCTGAGGCTACGGTAGGCCGGTCGGGCCTAAACGGCGTGAACATGGCGCTGTAGCGGTGCGGGTATTTTCTGGGCACGCTTTCTGTCCCCTTGATACCAGCTGGGCATCATTTAAAACCCACAGCTTACCCGGGTGTTACTGCTCACCATGTGCACCCCTTCTGATGCCCAATTTCAGCAGGGTGTCCCAAAGCTCAACGGGGCATCGCCCAACTCGTCTTCTTCCCTCTGTGCCAACCCTGGCACCCTAGGTGGCACCCACGGTGCGATAAAGAACACAGGACTCTTCCATAGCTCCAGTTCTGATCCTCCTGTACCCGCTGTAGCCCGGCGGGCACTCTGAGCGCTCAGCAGGGGGCGCTGTGCTGTGTATGAATCACGTGTGCGCTTAAAACGTGTGGTTTCTGAGACTGAACAGACCGTCGTTATAAAAATCACACACACACACACACACACACACACACTACAAGAGAGTCTCACGCAAAAGTTTTGGCACCCCTGGTCAAAGTGGTCAGGTTTCTAAGTTAGAGAGATACGCAGGGAACAAAGTGTAGCAGCATTTTGTTTTTCTCCTCGCTCCTCTCGACTCTCATGATTTTTTTTGATTTTTTTGATTTTTTATTTTTTTTTTTGCCCCGTGCAGAGACATTTCCCCCAGGGCAAAGTCATCAGCAGAGGTCAAACTCGTGACCTTTTGCTCTTTCCTGGTCAAAGTCAAATTATCTCCCATATCAGGAGGCTGGGGGGGGGGACGACATCTCCAGTCTCCAGTCTCCAGTCCCCTCGCTAAAGAGGGCCGATTGTGCAGATTTATCCCACTTTTTCTTTTTTTTTTTTTTTTTTTTTTAGTGTTTTTTACGTCAGCGGAGGAATCCGAATTAAACCCCAAACTGGAATGTTAATGGACGAAAGCTCTCGGATTCTCATACTTGTGGTCCTGAGCTTTGCCACGGGCGTGTCAGGCGCGGACCGTTAGCGACGGACGGGCGGCACTGTCGCCTCATAGCTCCTCCTCGAATTAGTTTCCGTCCCTGTCCTGGACCCTTTGAATACTTTGGTTTCCTTGCACATTCCTAAGGCGTTTGAATTAGGTTAACCGGTGTCTCTAAACTGGCCGTGTTTAATAGATGTAGACGTCAATGCTGACGTGATTAACGTTAACTGTAAAGTCCGGTGGAGGACTTCATAAATGCAGCCATGTCAAAGATTTTGACCTGGATCGAAGCCGAGTGCTTTTTTGGGGCTGAACCCCTGGCCCTTTGCGTTAGGGGGGGAAAGCTGGTCTTCCGTGTTACTGCCTGGTCCTGGAACGTCCGCCGACGTTTTTTCTTTAGTGACCTACATTCTGATCCGCTCCACTCATGCAAAATACAGATCTGAATCAGAGCGGTGCAGTAAACAATAATAAAAAACGCATTTCCCTTGCCGAAACGCGCCTCCGCGCTGAATGGCTGCCAGAGGAACCGTGGTATTTGGTCCCTCCGTTTGCGGTCTGTAATTTTGTTTTGATATCCACCTGCTGTCAGGGCTCGAACGAGGGAGAAGGCAGAGGTGCAATTTGCCTGAGTAGAGGCACGAGTGCTTCTCGATTGAATAATGTATTCTCCGGCCCATTTGGCCCGTCCCTCGCCGCTCCTTCTTGTTATTACGGCCGAGACAGACGTGCATTAGGCCTCTTTAAGCCGGGGGACGCTAGAGGAGGCGTGATGGCGAGCGACGGCCGGTCCTGTTCCATCCGGAGACGCTCCGAGCCGAGAGGATTAACAGGATGGCGTATCGGAGCAAAATTCAGATCAAAAGGCTAAGTCGGGGCAGCTCAAGGGCGCGGCCCTGCAGGCCAAACGGGTTTCAAAGCGCCCCGCGCGAACAGAAAGGCCTTTCTATGCGCAGCCACCCATCGCGTCGGATTTGGGAGCGTGAAATGGACGACAGACGCAGCTTTGTTTTAGGAGGATGTTCTGAACGTCTTCCCTTTCGTTCCCTTTCTTGTTTTGCCAGTCTAGTTTGGTTCCTGGCTCTGCCGTCGCACCCTGGTGCCCAGGCCAACGTTTGGGCACACCTGGTCACATGCGGGCAATCTTAAACGCGTGTAAAAGAATAAAGCGGTAATCATTTCCAAAAGGTTTTCTGAGACTTTTTCTGAGGTGTTTAATTTGAAATTGTGTTTTCGTTTCGTTTCGTTTCGGTTTAGCCTCATCCTGGCTGTGCCTTTTTAAGAGGTTTGGTCGTTACACATCTTAATTTTAACAGGGAATTATTACTGAATCTGAATACTGAATAATGAACCTACCAAACCACTAACTCTGAAAACAGACAGCCCAGACTTTTCTTTGTGTTCTGTCTGGGTTTGAGATTTAATAAACCCTGAGATTTGCCTCAGTTTAATACGTCACACGCCCCTCCTTAAAGTAACTCCGCCCACCTATTTAGAACTATGTTTTTAAATATATTTAAAAACTTTTTAAGCAGAAGAAAATATCATTTCTATTTACAATAAAATAAACTGTATATAGATTATGTTAATGTTAATTTCCTAAACGGTGTGTACCTCTAATATGTCATATTTGTACAATTTTAGGACAGACTTCTACTACTACTGATAATAATAATAATAATCACATTAGTAATAAGAATAAAAAATGTAATAATAAAAAATTATAAAGCAATACAAAATAATAAATTAATAAAAATTAAATAAATTAAATAATACAATTATTTTAATACTAAATAATAATAATAAACACTAGTAATAACAGTAAAAACAACAATAATAAGAAATATAATGATGATAATACAAAATAAAAATAATAAATTAATAAACATTATTAAAAAAATAAATAATAATAGTAAAAAATAACACTAGTAATAACAGTAAAAACAACAATAACATTAAAAATATAATAATGAAAAATAATATAACAATACAGAATAACAAAAATAAATGAATACAAATTTAAATTAAATAAATGTAAATAATAAAAAATCATATTTAATACTAAATAATAATAATAATAATAATAAATAACACAAGTAATAACATTAAAAACAACAATTATAATAATAATAAAAATATAATAACTATAATAAAAAATAACGAATAAATTTATAAAAAATTTAAATAAAATAAATGTAAATAATAAAAAATAATATATTAATACTAAATAATAATAATAAATAACACTAGTAATAACATTAAAAACAACAATAATTAAAATAATAAAAATATTATAATTATAATACAAAAAAATAATAAATTAATTAAAATTAAATAAATGTAGTAAGTAAATATATTGTATTAATAATAATAAGAAGAAGAAGAAGAAGAAGAATAAAATTAAACACAAGCAATAACAGTAAAAACAACAATAAGTAGAACAATACAAATATAATAATAAAAAATAATAAAACACTACAAAATAACAATAATAAATTAATAAACATCAAAATTAAATAAATGTATTAATAAAAAATAGAGAAAACTTAAATAATAAATAATATTTTATCGTTGTTATGAATAACAATAATAATAATAATAATAATAATATAACAACAATAATAATTATAATAATAGCAAATGTAATCATAATAATAAAAATAATAATATTATTAACAATAATTATAATAATTTAAAAAAACTTGTCATGTAACAGAGAGCTTTATTATTTTTTCTTTTGTTTCTTCTTATTCTTATTATTAATATTATTGTGGATTATTCATTTAGTAATTTTTATTAGTAATAGCTTCTTACTTTTTCTTCTTCTTCTATTATTATTCTAATATTTAAAAATGGCCTTATTTCCCAAAGTGGACTAAACATTTTCCTTAAAAAGTCCTTTCCTTATAAGATATTTAAAATGCTTAATTTCAGAATAAGTTAATTATATCTCCCTCTTCACACCATTTACCAAAGATCATATTCTAATGCTTCTATTTCAGCGGTTCGAGGCTTTTGAAGATCTGAGCATTTTACAGATATTAAATGGCTTTCGAGAGCGGCTCAGCCAATCAGCTTTGAGATCTGGAACTATCCGTTTAGTCCAGGGTGAAAAAAAAAGGAAAAAAACAAAAGGCTTGATTGTTTACGAGCTGGCCTGAGCGCCGACGTTCTTAACTCCCGTCCCGAAGCCCTGCTCGAGCTAAAGACAGGAGTGTACGGTGTCTGAACCTGATCCAGATTAGAGCTCGTGTTGTGGAACACTTGTGCAGTTTGTAAAACCTCGGTATGATTACCTCCACCCTCTAAATCCTGTGTTTTTATACAAATCTGACCTGCGGGTCACTCACTGACCAGCGCTAATCCCTGCGCTAATGCTACAGCCTCGCTTTAGCCGCCTTTTACTCGTCATGGATGGACTCTAGAATGGATTTAGCTCTAGTTCTTTTATTCGGTGCAGCCTTTTGAACTTATACTTACGGACAAAAGTATTGGGACACGACTCCTGATCTGAATTCGGCTGTTTCCTTTTGGTCCCGTGGCCACCCCTAAAGGCTATGCCGTAAAAGAATGCTTTTGGGGGGGGGGGGGTTTACAGTTTAGGGAAGGCCCTTTTCTGCACAAAGCAGGGTCCAGAAAAGCCACCTCAACCCCATCGAACACTTTTGGGATGAACCAGTCATCATAAAGTCCTCGTTTATTATTCTATTGTGATCCAGGCCCTGGATCCTGGAGGAATCCCCACAGTCACACTCCGAAATCTTGAAGGTAGAAAGGTTGCCGCTCCCTCTTCTGTTTGTCGCCCCACGTAAGAGGCGTCTGCTCAAATCTGGGGAGTGATTTTTGTCGTGTGTCGGGGTGTGAGCCGTCTGGCCTCGCTTCAGTGCTGGATTAAAATGTTTATCAATTATCGCTCCATCAGGACGTGCACTTCACTCCTCGCTGCGCTAATTGAATCATTAAATAATTTCTGCCTTCTCCGGAGATGCTTCTGCACACACACACACACACACATGGTGTATGCAAACACGACTGTGGTTGCCAGATATGTTTATTAATGCCACCCCCTGAGAGTCTGGAGGCTATGCCAGCAGTGTGTGTATCTCAGCTGGAGATCTGTGCATCAGGAATAAATGGAAGTGCAAAGCTGCAGTACTGAGAGAGAAGATAAAAACCGCCTCCTGTTGTGTAAATGTGTCCTTATCTGCAGTGTGTGTGTGTGTGTGTGTGTATGTGTGTACCGTGCCCATTATGAATGGACGTCAGATAATGGCTGCAGTTTGTATTCTGCTGCAATTCAGCAGTTCAGCCGCAAGATACGCTTTAATATTTCAGATCGATTCTGCACAGATTTTGCTTTAACCCTGGTTTAAACGTTCACCTACGTCCCAGTGGGCAAGCTGGCACCAAAGCAGCATCCCAAAGAGTTTTTGAGGAGCAAAGATGGGCAGAGGGTCTCCAGTTTATCACCGAAAACGTGTGAGAAAATGTGAGAAACAATTTCTGATAAATGCCGGGACGTTCCCGGTAAAGAGGTCGTCCTACAGGTGGTTTAGTACTTTTCTGCATTAATGCTGCATCACAGAAGGGCAAATGACCTTTGCCAAGGGTCCGGACCCGACCCCGACCCCGTACCATGATAGAGCCTGGCTTTTGGACTTGTAACAGTCTCGTAACAATTTGAAACCTCCTCTTTTTCCACTTTTAATCCTAAAAAACGTCCTGATTGGTCCTAGGTGCTGCCAAATAAGTGGGCGGAGCTTATGGGCGTGGTTAACACGAGGCTTTAAAGCTTTAAGTGGTGTTTGTGAATGTAAAGGTTGGATAAAAATCCCTTACCCATGTGCTCCTATCAGATATCGATCAATGACCTGATCAATGACCTGAGGGAGCGCAGAGAGATCACCCCTGTTCGGTTTAGAATTCGGTTTTAGGGCCTAAATTCCTCCGGGTTGGGAGTCGCTGAGCTGGATTACGCTCTGTAGAGGTAATGGAACGAAGCTGGGCGGAAAAGATTGGTCTGCAGTGAGACCAGAATTTGTGGTTGAAGTTCATGAGCTCCTGCTCCTTTGCTGGTTTTGAGGCTCCAGTTTTTGGTAGCGGGCGCGTGAGAGAACAGCTACGCCATTGACCGCGGCAGCATGCTTCATTAATCCCCTGAGCTAATCGGCGGCGATAATGACGGTGATAACGATGGTGATGATAATGAGGATGATGACGGTGCTTAAAGCAGGAATGCTTGTCTAACAGAGTGTGGCGAGCCTGTCATCACACTGCTATTTCCCCCGGACGCGCTCTGCTGGGTCCATCCTCACCCCCTCTGTTAACCCTCAGACCCAAAAATATGGCTTATATTTACAATCCTGATCCTGGATTGGGCTCGGTTGGGTCGCTTTGCAAACGTAACGGGCACTGAGTTTTGTCGGTTTGATTTGTTATTTATTATTTTCATATCTTTGTTTGATTAATGTTGGTGGAAAGGCCTGGTTAGTGCTCCAGAGTCCCGGGTTCGAGTCTCGCCCCGGGTTCAGATGTAACAAATGGAGCTGGGTTTTTAGCACCGAGCCGTTTTACCGCTTCGGTTTCAGACTATTTGCATAAAGCTTTCTGCACGATGTTCATGAGCCGCCCTTTGACGTCCTTCCCACAGAGCTTTGTGTAGGCCTTTTCAGCTCTAGTTTTCGACCCCTGTATCCTCCTTTCCAGCCGCACAATCGGCGTTTTTGCGTACGAAACTCGAACGCACCAAGATGTTTGCTCGAGCTGAACAAAAACGGGTCCATGTGCTAATCCTGTGTACACAGTCTGACTTCAGCACAATGCAAAACATCTGTACACTCGTACCCCCGTGCTCAGGACTTCAAGCTGTGCAAAGATCCAAAACTCACAGCTTTAGGGCAAAAGCACCTTCTGCAGATGCCTCCAACGGCCGATACATAGATGATCCTTCATATGGATGTTCCTCCCTCACATATAGCCATGTGTCTGTGAATTCTCTATATATACTGCTCTGATAACACTTTATGAACTATTTTATGTTTATATATATATATATATATTTATTTATATTTCTTCTGCAATTTCACTGCATTTTTATATTATTCAGCCATATATATTCCTATCTATTTTATATCTTTATCTTTGTTTTTTGTATTCATTTTAATTATTTACACCTATATCTATTAGTAATGTTTATAATATATATAATATAATATAAATATATATAACAGTATTTATATACTGCTTACACAAAGTAGAGGATTACTTACATTTTTGTGAGCAGTATATTTTATATTTTATTTGAGGTCTTTTTGTTGTATTTATTGTCTTTTTTAATACATTTATATCTGTGTTATCCAATTCCTTTAATGTATCTTATATATATTTTGACTTTTTGTGTATGTGTGTATATATATATATATATATATATATATATACAAAAAGAAATACTAAATAAATAAATAAATCACACCTAAAAAGACCTGATATATATATATATATTTATACTACTTTATTGAATTTTTTCAAAGGTGTCATATTATTTATATATCTAATTATTTTACATCTTACGTTTTTTATAAGGTGTTTATATTTCTTGTATTTGTGTAATTCTTAACATTACTGTGTTTATGCCTTTTTACACTGCTCACAAAAATTAGGGGATAATTCAATATAAGTTATTTCATTTTGAAATAATCCCTAATTTTGTGAGCAGCATATTTTTAATTAATTAATTAATCAATATTTATTAGATTTATTATTAACATTTTCTTCCTTATAATGTATATAGCAGTAATTATTTTGTGTTTTTTAGTTATTTTTTATAATTGTATTCATTTATTTATTGCATTTACTTTATTTTTGAAATATTTTCTGCTTTATTTTCTAAAAACAAAAGAATATCAGGTATATATAAACAAATAAAACCATACAGGAACGATAAAATAATCAAAGCTAGACAAACATTCAAGAAATGTGAAAAAATATCTAAATATTGAACAGTAAATATATATAATTCATAAATATATATATATATTTTTAAAAACATTTTTAAGAAACCTTATAAAATAGTTCTAAATATATAATTACAAAGATAAAATTAAAAGAAAAGGATGGAATATTTATAGACATGTAAACAATATGAATAAATCAAGAATTCATATGAAATAGATCTAAATACTGTAAATAATAATAAAATAAATACAGAAAATAAAATGACCTCACTAATCCTGAAAGCAAGGCGAGTGCAGAAGCTGTGAAAAACGAGCGCTTTTAACTCTGGTGGCTTAAACAGATCCAATCTGAATAGGTTAAGGCTTAATCCCGATGTTTCAGGAGTGTGTGTGTGTGTGTGTGTGTGTGTGTGTGTGTGTGTTTCTGCCCAATCAGCTGTTAAACATCTCACAAATACACTAAGCTAATTATCTCCCGACGCTTTTAATCCTCGTTTTGAACGAATCGCCTGTTTGGTCGGTTTAGCCTCCACGCCGTCCACGAGCCTCTGTTTCCAGCCTGTTTCGGTTTTGACTCGCCATCCCGAGGCTCGAGGACGTTTATTACTTTAGCGCTGAGATCTGAAGCCACGAGTCGGAGATCTGCTCAAATTATTTTTGCTCCTTCAATCTGCAGCTTCTGCAAGCGAAGCGTAAATTCAGCAGCTGGATCTGCAGATGAGAGAAGAGAAATATGCTAATCTTTAGCGGGCCTCAGGACCAGCCGGGACGTCTCCGCTTTGATTTTGTCCTCCCCCCCCGTTACACCAAAAGTGTGTAGCAATTACAGGAGTTGACTAAATATCGATTTACTCTCAGCACATTAAAGCGGGAGAAATAATTGAAGAACGTAACTACAGGACATTCTGCGAGAGCCGGTGACGAATCAGACGCCAGGCGTCCAGGCTGCAGATTTCTCACGCTCTATAGGAGGTTTATGAAGCCTCACACTCCACATTTTCTCCATCTTACACCTCAAAATCAGGAAATTACGATGTGGGCCTGTAACTTCCTGTAGCGTTCAGGACTGAGCAGCAGTCCTTTTATCAAATTATTATTTTATATTCATATTTATACTATTTCTTCTATCTTTCATTTAATATTTCAATCTTTAAATGTTATTTATATTGTTATTTTGCCTTTATGTTTTAGGATTCGTATTTTATTTTACTTTATTTTTCATTTCTTTTCACTTTTTATCACCATAGTTGATCTGTTTCACAGATAAAATATTGACCATATATTTTATGTATTTTCTAAAAATATTTTAGTATATTATATTTAAAAATATTTAAAATATATTTGTAATATTTATATATTTTTTTGTATTTTCCCTTTTTATTTATGTAGAACTATTTTGTGTCTTTTCTTAAATTTTACATACAATTTTAAATCTGTAATTTCTTCGTCTTTTTAATTTTAACTTATATATTTCTATTTATTTTGGCTCCTTGCTTTTCTCTTCATGATTATGTATTTTTATTTATTGTATTTATTTGTTTAAATGATTTTTTCCTTATTGTTTACAAATAAATAATGATGTCTTTTATTTATTGTATTTATTGTATTTTTAAACGTTTACATGTTGTTGTTGTTTTTTTCAAATTTGACCAAAACATTTAATATTATTTATATATCATTAATTATTATTTTTTTAATATGTAAAATATTTACTTAATCCTTTAATAATGACTTATTTATTTATACTATATTTATAATGACTTACTTATTTATATATAATACATTTTATTTTTTAGATATATTTAGTTCTTCTCGTGTATCTACATTTATTTTATTTTATTTTATATTTCTTCTTTATAATAGTACGCCTTTAAAAATTTTCTACACGCATTTTAACCGTTTAGACATCTCTATTAACCGTTTTATCTTTTATTTATTGTCTGCATTAATCATCCATATAACCGTACTCATTTTAAACCTTTTTAAAAGAAATAAATAGATAAATAAATAATGTATTAACGCGTAATCCTGACCAATCAGGCTAACGGGTTAGCATTGTTAGCTAATGAGTGCTACCTGAAATAAACAAAATAGGTAATGTGACGTGTCGGGGGGGTGCCAAAACTTTTGCATGAGTGCAAATGACGAAAATCTTTCGTCTGCGCTAATTTAGTTTTGGTGTCAACATAGCGTGGATCTTGGCAGGCTCCTCCAGATCGTGTGTGTGTGTGTGTGTGTGTGTGTGTGTGTGTGTGTGTGTGTTACAGCTCAGGTGTTTGTGTTGGGTCTGAACATGTATCTCCGTGACAGGAAACCTAATCCTATTAATAAAACAAAAATCAAAGCAAACATGGCAGCGCTAACCCCTGCCCTCCCCCGCTGTGACCCCGAACCGTGCTGGAATCTCACCAGCCATCCACACCGGTGTGTGTGTGTGTGTGTGTGTGTGTGTGTGTGCAAATCCAGGCGAGTTTTGACAAAGTAAGGAGCGAAATCACACATGCAGACCTGGCAGGAACTTTGAAACTCGACTCTACAGGGGGCACCTGTAACCCACCTGGGTCGTATCCCCCCTCTGGTGAGGTGAGGTGAGATTTGCATGGCACCCTTGGTGACGCTGGTAACCTGGCACTGCAAGTCCAGATGGGCAGGGGTTAGTTCATTTGCATTTTTAGGGGGTGGCACGGTGGCTCGGCGGGCAGAGGACCCGGGTTCGAGTCGTTTCGGTGTGTCTCAAAGACATGCTCTAGGTTGTTTGGTGTGTGTCCCCATGTGTGTGTGTGTGTGGGCCCTACGATGGACTCGTGCCCTTTCTAGGATTGCCTTGCACCCTGTGCTGCCAGCTCGGCTCCGGCTCTCCAGCGACTAGCCCCAAATTCTTTTTAATTATAATTATTTTTATTAAATTATTATTTTATATTCATATTTATACTATTTATTTTATCTTTCTTACTTATATTTAATTTCATATTTCAATCTTTCTCTCATTTCACTTCGTGTTTAAATGTTATTTATATTGTTATTTTGCCTTTATGTTTTAGGATTCGTATTTTATTTTACTTTATATTTCTTTTCTTTTAACTTTTTATCACCATAGTTGATCTGTTTTACAGATAAAATATTTAGCATATATTTAATGTATTTTGTTTAATGTATATGTTTTTGTTGCATTTATTTGAACATTTATAATAAATATTTGTAATATTTAAATATTTTTAGAATTTTTTAAACATATTTATTCATCTTTTCTCTTGTTTTTTTTCTAGTGTTTATTTTATTACTTCATTTATGTAGAACTATTTAGTCATTTCTTGATTTTAACATTAAAATTATATATCTGTAATTACTTCGTTTTTTGAATTTTAACTGATATATTTTTATTTATTTTAGCTCCTTGGTTTTCTGTTCATTATTATGTATTTTTATTTATTGTATTAATTTGTTTAAATGATTTTTTCCTTATTGTTTATAAATAAATAATGATGTCTGTTATTTATTGTATTTTTAAACGTTTACCTGTTTTTATTTTTTCAAAGTTGACAAAAAAATGTTTCATATTATTTTTATTTTATTTTATTATTAATTATATTTTTTTTATATGTAAAACATTTACTTAATCCTTTAATAATGACTTATTTATTTATACTATATTTATAATAACTTACTTTGCATTTGCATTTTTAGGGGGTGGCACGGTGGCACGGCGGGCAGAGGACTCGGGTTCGAGTCTTTTCGGTGTGTCTCAAAGACATGCTCTAGGTTGTTTGGCACCCCGTGTGTGTGTGTGTGTGCCCTACGATGGGCTGGTGCCATGTCTGGGATTGCCTTGCCCCCTGTGCTGCTTGGCTCCGGCTCTCCTGCGCTCCTGCAAAGGCTTAAAAAGGACATGAGTAAGTGATTTATTATTTTGCTTTTTAAAAAATTTGACTGGCACCTTGGCACCTTGGCACCTTGGCACGCTTGCCCCGTCACCTTACAGCTCAGAAACCCGGGTCTGCCGTTCTGGTCTGTCCTCTCTCTGTGTAGATTTTGCATGTTCTCCCCACGTCTACGTGAATCTCCTATCGTTTCCGTCCACATTCAAAAAACGATCGAGGTTAACTGCCATCTCTAAAGTGTCCCACGTGCCCCATGATTGACTCGGGCCTGTCTGGCTTTGGTTCCTGCCTTGTGCCCCGTTGTGACGGTTAAGTCGCCAGATCATGCTGCCCTGGATGTTCATGTATGGAAAGTAAAGGAATATGGGAATAAAACGGCGTTTTATGTCACTCTAAAATCTCGGTGTACTTTTCTGCATTAATGCTGCATCACAGAAGAGTAAACGACCTTTACAGAGGGTCCGGACCCGACCCCGGACCATGACAGAGCCTGGTGGTTGGCCCAACTGATTGGTCCGAGCACAATCCCAGGATTCCTTGGTCACGGTCCATCCTAGGTGCCTCCGAACCCAGAGAAGTGGGCGGGGCTTGTGGACCTGGTTATAACACAAGGCTTGTTTTTTTGTACAGTAAAGTTTTAAGTGGTGTTTGTGAATGGAACTCTGACATTAATTCTGTCACTCCAGTAGGTTTAAGGTCAGGATTTAAAGTCCGAGACGTCGCCGGCTGGAGATCAAGGCCAAGTTCTTCTTCTTTCTTTCTTTCTTTCTTCGAAAAAAAAAAAGAAAACAAAAGGAATTGCCACATACGGTTTTCCTGCTATCGCTTCTCTCGGCTGAACTTCTTATCTCTGACTTGTGTTTGCACTCGACACCTCCGACTGAGAGAAAAATAAACAAAGGGCAAAAAGTTCCTTAATAATTAATACGGACCCCGCAGCGCTGCCGTGGGCGGGGCTCCTCTACTTGCGACTCATAGTAAAGAAGGCGTGGCTTCTGCGTCAGCGTCGGTCAAGAGGCAGTCATGTTCGGGTAGGCGTGTCTTCTGCACCCCTAATAAAGGAGACCTGGATAGACGGGGACAGCGTGAAATGTATCGATTTAGCTCTAGATCTGATTCGTAATAGGGTCATGAACTTAAGCGGCGCCACCTACTGGCACTTTTGTTCGTTCGTACAAAGTTCGTAATCCTGAAAAGAGCTCTAAAGATTTAAGTATGCATACTATTAGAGCTCGGGTGGCATTTGGGGAACGGCGGGTAAGATAAAGCAGAAACCCAAGCTACTACTGTTACTGCTCACACACACACACACACACACACACACACACACACAGGTAATCTTACCTGTATTCCGGGAAACTCTATAGGTCAGTTTGAGCCAGACATCTGATCAAATCGTTTTGCTCGGCTGCATCCTGTGACGATTTACGGCGATAACCCGTGATAGCATTAGCATTAGCATTAGCATCACGGGGTGACTAATGACACCCCTTGTTTTTGATTTCGTTTTCAGTTTTATTCGTACGTTCAAAAAGGCAAACGCAGGCCGAACGTAAGGCTGTTCGAAGGCAGAAAGCGACACCTGCGCTTCTGAAATGTCGCGCGTCTTTTGGACAAATTATGCACGAGCTGAACAAGCGTATTAGCCACACACACACACACACACACACACACACACACGCAGGATGCTGTGTTATTGAGATAAACGGCAGGATCGAGAGCAAGGTTTGCTTTGCGCTGCTCCTTATCTTTATAGTGCCGGTTCGTAAGTGAAACGGCTTGTTTAAGGGAGAAAACAAACAGCGTAAAAGTCCTGTTTTCTCCTCGCGAGGAGGCGCAAGATTCGCGAAGGAGCGATCATTATTTAATAGCCCTGACCTCGGGACGGATTTGGAAACGGAAAACACTCCCAGTCCTGCGTTTAGGGGGAAATTTAGGGCTAGTAATGAGGTTAAAAATTACACAATGATGCGATTTCAAACGGAGTAAAGCAGGGCAGAGGAACTCCCTCAGGTTTGTCAATAAAGGTTTATAAACAAGGTTTCGTTAATAAAGATTAGGAGGGATTTACGGTTTATATTTTTCCCTCTACGGAGCGTAATGTCATTAAACGATTCCGAATCTGGACGAATTTCAGTCCGAACATGTAAACTGAACAGGGGTGATCTCTCTGCGCTCCCTCAGAATGGTCTGAGAGCACAGGGGTAAGGGATTACTTTATCCATCCTTTACATTCACAAATACCACTTAAAACTTTACTGTACCACAATAACAAGCCTCGTGGATGTTTAGGTTTTTCAGATCGGTCTGAACTATTAATTTAAATCTTTTTTTTTTTTTTTTAATAACCCGGATCAGGTTAATTATCGTTAAGGGAAAAAATGTCATCATAAAACAAGCCGCTGCTGTGCTCTATCTGCCCCAGAGCCCGATTAAACATTGACTGGCGTAAGCACTGTCCGTGATTACACACACTTACGCTATATCTGTGTGCTGTACGAACATGGGTGGTGTGTATCAGTGTGTGTGTGTGTGTGTGTGTGTACGAAGGTCAGGTGTGCTTAATTCAATCAAAAAACGTGGTCTGTGTTCAAAAACTGAATGCACACATCTGCTCCCAGTCTCTACTTTTGATCCTTTTTGTTCTCCGTAGCTAAATAGATTTAGTTAATTATCCATTGTTTTACTGCCTGATTGACGGCGCGTGTTTGCTGATTGGAGGATAAACATTCTGACGCTAATTAAACCCCAGAAAGGTAATTAAAGGAGATGAAACTCTGCCGTGTGTATCTGGACGTTCCGAACAAGGGCCCTCGTGTCGTGTTGTGAGCTGCCGTGAGTCAGTGCGGAATGGAATTGAAGTGTGTGTGTGTGTGTGTGTGTGTGTGTGTGTGTTTAAACAAATGGGAGTAGCGGTAATTAGTGTATGTGCTGACTCTTGCTCAAGTCGCTCGTGTATGCCGTTCGTATCGCAACGTTTAATGTTTATAGATCAGCTCACACCCTCGAGTCAAAGTTTGGCCGAACCGGTTGGGGACGGGGACCAGTCCGGGACCTCAAATCGCACCCCTATAGTCATTTGAAATAAAGTTCCACAGAATGCCATTGGACTCAGTACCGGTTTTGGCCACCAGGGAGCGCTGGACACGGAACCAGTTTGTCAGGAGGTCGAAATATTTAAGCATGCAACACAAATCTGTAGCCATGATGAACACCTGAGGTGCTCTGGGGCGTTTGTGAAAAACCCAGGTCACGTAATGTTTATATGTTTAAATAACGGGTCGACAGGAGTCTCTAAAGTATCGTGTGTGTGTGTGTGTGTGGGTGTGTGTGTCTTGGGCCGGACTGGTGCCCTATCCGTGACTGGTCCCCCTAATTTAGGCCTAAACAAATTTATACTCATATACAATTATATACAAACTTATATAAACAAACACACACATATGAGGGTTGCCAAATCCCACAAGAAAACTTACTCCCTCACCGTACTCCCTCACTAGATTCTGTACTTTTTTACAAAGTCCCTACTCCTTCCCTAGGGTCCCAATTCCCTCACTAGATTCTGTACTCTTTCACTAGGGTCCCTAATCCCTCACTAGGGTCTGTAATCTTTTACAAAGTCCCTACTCCTTCCCTAGGGTCCCTATTCCCTCAGTAGGGTCCCTACTCCCTCACTAGGGTTTCTACTCCCTCACTAGGGTCTGTACTGTTTAACTAGGGTCCGTACTCCCTCACTAGAGTCCCTACTCCCTCACTAGGGTCTGTACTGTTTAACTAGGGTCAGTACTCCCTCACTAGGGTCCCTAATCCCTCACTAGGGTCCCTAATCCCTCACTAGGGTCCGTACTCTTTCACTAGAGTCCCTACTCCCTCACTAGAGTCCCTAATCCCTCACTAGAGTCCCTAATCCCTCAGTAGGGTCCGTACTTTTTTACTAGGGTGTCAACTCCCTCACTAGGGTCCCTACTCCCTCACTTAAAGTTCTGGTTCAGAAGCAGAGGAAAGCAAAGGGGAACCAACAAATTTAGGCTGAGATGGTATGTTACCCAAAAGCTCCAGTAAATATTCGTTTCGTCATTATTTCTTGATAGAACCCAGATCTCTTCACAACTTCTTTTCATAACTTCTCATTTCTTACACTACTATTTCCATCGCTCTGTCTTCCATGCTCACTGAATTTTCCTCTTTCAAAAGATGTTTAGAAGCAGAGAAAAACAGCAAGAACCAACAAACATTGGCTGAGATGGTGTATTATCCCCAAACTCAAATAAATCTCAGTTTTACATTTCTTTTAACGTAATACTTCTTTACATTTTCACTTTTTCCACTTTAATTACCAACTTTTTATTCCGTCTTCGATTTTCTCTTCTTATTCTCATTTTTTACCATCCCTAGCTTTAGTGTGTTAAAGTCCCAGCACAGAACCATGGCTTTGTTCAGCTTTATAAACCTTCAAACCCCGAAGGCGAACAGAGACGTCCTTGTTTAGAAATGAAGGAAAACAAGGAGAACCAACAAACTTAGGCTGAGATGGTTTGTCATCCAAAAACTCAAATTCCTCTCAGTTTTATCCTTATTTCTTTATAAAACTGTATTCATAAGTTGTTTTTTTACTTTCACAGTCAGTTCTTTCTTACCTCTTTTTTCTTGATGTACCATCCTGAACCTGAACCTTTCCACAGGGATGATCTGGAGATATTCTGGAGGCTCCAGAAAATTAACCTCGAAGAGTCAATATTTTGGACTGGATTTCTTTAGCTAGCAAATTCCGTGACCATCCCGCCTCCCGAGAGCGTTATCAGCTCATTCGTCTTGGAAGTGTCTCAATCCAGAGCGGCGTGTTTGCTTTGGGACGTGATAGGCTCTCAAAGGGAACTGGGCGTCGCTCTCTTTACATTTGGCAGCAAAAGTAAATGAACCGAGAGGCTTCTTATCAGAACCCGAGCCGGGACATTAAACGGAAAGCTGAGAGGAGCGCAACGGGATCATGCAGTTCAGAATTACGCTCCAAAAGGAACATGTAACCAGCGGGTAAAGGAACCAAAAAAAAAAAAAAGATTCTGAACGATGAGACGACGTCATTTCCTGTTTGTTTCAGGCCTGAATGTAAAACGATTTGGTTTTGAGTTGTAAAGATTAAATTATGCGTGCAATTCGGTTGTTGTTTTGATCATTAAAAGACGAGAAAATGCGAGGCAGGACTGGATGCATCTGAGGGAGGGGAGCCCATGGACGTCCTGGATAGCGTCTGGACCCCGAGTGACCCTGACCTTGGGGGTTTCTGGGTACTCCAGTTTCCTTTTACATTCTAAAGACATGCATTAGGTTGACAGGAGTCTCTGAAGTGTCTCGTGTGTGTGTGTGGGTGTGTGTGTGTATGTCTTGGGCCGGACTGCTGCCCTATCCCTGACTGGTCCAATTCAGGCCTAAACAAATTTATATTCATATTTATGTATATATATATAACTTATACAAGTTATACAAACTAATATAGACAAACACACAAATAAGGGTTGCCAAATCCCACAAGAAAAACAAGCCCAAAAGAAGCGAATTGGCTCAAAAAAGGTAAAACTACTACAGTGTAAGATGGATCAGTTCAAAATTTTAAATATGTACCATATATTTGCATTTTAACTTTAAACATTGGAGAAAAAAGCTAATAATAACCCATAAACCCATAAAACCATAACAGTATTTGTAAGCGTTTTTAGGAGAATAAACCCGAAGTGACTTAGAATAAGTGGATCTGGCAACTGCGACACGAAGGCCAGACTCCATCTTTTAAACTCCCGCCTCTGCTCGTGGATTTCAAAAGCTTTAAAACGATTCCAATTCCTGATTGGGATTCATTCTCATAATTACGACCTGGTCCTAAAAGCGAACGGACGCTGATGCTCGTTAACCTTTGCTTATTCGTATTTATAGTCTATTAATAGGGTAATAATCTAAAATACGCAGTATTTTTGTGACCTTTTTAAATAACTCCCATCGCTTTTCACGACCGCCTTTAACCCTCCTTCGTTGGGTTCGGCGTCGCGCGGCTCGATTAGCATGAGAAAGGGAGATAAAAAGAAAAAATGGAACGCGGCACAGGTAGGCAGAGAAACGACCCCGGTAAATGCCGTCCCACCCCCACCTGGAGCCCCTCCACCTCCACCCACCCGGGCGCGCTCGTATCACCTTCATTAATGCCGCGCACTTCAAACCCGAAGCGAAGGTTCTGGAAAAGCTTCAATTACCCTCCCGCTCGGCTCGGCGCGTTTATTAAGTGGTAATTTTGCTAAGCGGGGCTAAATGGAGGCGAAACGCAGGGGCTGCGGCAGACATGAAAGCCGGGCTGAACACTCTTTTCTCCTCCGCCAGCCGTCTAATCCCACCAGATGAGAGATGGGCTCGCGCTCAGACCCCGTGGATTATTTGTTTACGTGAAAGCGCGTCTCCCAGTCTAATCTTGTATCCTCACGCGCCGGTTCAAAGAGCGCCGTTTCTCAGCGTTTTTAGGATTATTAATCAGCTCACCGCGCTGAGAAATCCTCCGAGCCGAGCTGAGCCCAAAACAGACTCAAAACACAACCTCGGAAATACAGAAGTACAGTAAACGCGACGGAGACGGCCGATGCTCGTTAGGACTTATCGGTTCCCGGCGCGTTTTATCTCTCAAACACGCGGCATTAGCGCTAAAACGCGTCTGAGGGTTTTAAGGGGGCACCCTTACACACACCGGGGCCGGTGTGCGGTGTAATCACGTACGTCATCAGCCGGAAAAAAGTTTGTGCGAGAAAAACGAAAAAGGCTAAATGTAAGAAGTGGGGAAAGTTGATCTGGCAAGAAGGTCCCGGGTTCGATCCCAGGGTGGGGCGGCCTGGGTCCTTGCTGTGTGGAGTCTGCATGTCCTTCCCGTGTCTGTGTGGGTTTACTCCAGGTAGTCCAGGTCCAAAGACATGCGTGTTAGGTTAATTGGTGTCTCTAAATTGGCCTTTAGTGTGTGACTGTGCGTGTGTGTGTGCCCTACGTTGGATTGTCGCCCCGTCTGGGGTTGTTCCTGCCCTTACTCTGCCGCCCCGTGTGGATTAAGCGTTAGATAACGAATATATGAACGTCTTTAATATCAGATTTGTCGTATCACCATATCCAAAGCTCATTTTGATTATCTAATTACAGTCTAATCTAGTTATGGTAAAAAAAAAAAACACACAGTACCATTTAATTCAAATTCGTTTATTGATACAGGATGAAGTGCCGGATTTGGAGACACGGGGTATCGTGTGACACCCGATCTCGTTTCGGCAGGGTCCGAGCCATATTAAGTTCTGCACTTAAAGTTAACACGTTTAGGTTTTGCTGTTTTAAAGAATTTAGTATTTTAAGATTAGATGTGTAGGTCTGATTTGACACAAACTGTGCTGCTGTTAATCAGCACTAATTAAAAAATTAAAAAACCTAATAAAAAAAAAAGAAAAATAAGGACCTGTACTTTGGCTACAGTCAACTATACTGCTCACAGAAATAAGGGGATACGTCCAAATGCAACATCCCATAATGAAACGTCCCCTTATGTTTGTGTGTAGTAAAAAAGATTAGTCACATTTATTTCTGTAAAGTTTTTTACACAGGAGCATCGTCTCATAGCAGCTTTATAATCTTATATTATATGATCTTAAAAGGCCAATCCCAAATGGAGCAAGCCTAGGGCGACAGTGGCAAGGAAAAACTCCCTAAAAGTAGAAGGAAGAAACCTTAAGAGGACCAAAAAGACTCAAAAAGGGAGCCGACCTGCTTGGGTGGCCTAGATGTTAAGTGAAATAGTTACGTTTGTATTAATAGTAAAATTAAGCGAATAATAACAATTCAATTAAATAATGTACAAGATTTGAGATATTGAGTCCTTAGTGGGAGGTCCTTGGAGGCACATCGTCTTCTGAGAGTGATGGAGGTGGAGGAACATCTGAGTGTGTGGTGCTGGAACTGGTACCGGAACCTCAGCTGGGAGAGAAAAGAGAAAATGTAGTTACTTAGATTTACTTATAAATCACCCAATCATCAAAAAAATTAAAAAATAAAGTAAAACATATATATATATCCTCTCAGTATGTACAAAATACAAACATTTAATAAAAAATACAACTCATTTCGAGTTATCTCACTCTCAAGTCAAGTCCAAGTCAAGTCGATCTTCATGTTCAATGTTCATCAAGCAAGTCTCAAGTCCTTAAAATCGCCACTCGAGTCTCCCACCTCTGCCTAATACACACCAAACAAAATAAAAATCCCTCCTTCTCCTTCTGGGTGTCGTCGTGAACATGGGGTCGACGCGTGCCAGCTGTCTGAACGTTGTTATGGGGCAGATGGTCAACGAGTTTTGGCTCATTAGTGTATAAATCGGAGCTCGGCTTGGTTTTGGTCTGATGATTCTCTTTAGAAAAGTTTCTCCGTGGCACCATCAAACAAACCGAGAGCTTTTTTATTGAAGGACTATACGAATCCCGGTGGGCGGTGACGGTACGTACTGTATATCAGGCGCAGGGACAAGGCACGATTTGCATTTGATTTGTGTTTGTACAGTAGATACAGTAGGAAAAGTTTCTTCCCTCAGGCCATCACCTTCATCAACAACTGATCACCAGTTTACCCACTAGCTAGAATATATACATTATG
>JAUZSU010059667.1:0-20977 GCA_034780255.1 Parotocinclus maculicauda | reverse complement strand
CTTTTCGTCCCTCCCTTCACTTAAATAGATAGAGAGAGAGAGAGAAAAGAGAGAGAGAGAGAGAGAGAGAGAGAGAGAGAGTCGTGCTTTTTGCTTTCAGGTTATACCAACTTTAACCGCTAGGGGGCATCTGATAAAATGTACCTGACTAAGGTAAAACACTCCAGCAGTTATTGGAAATCATTACGTATTCATATGAAAACTTTCCCTCACTTTAAATCTGTTGGCATCCATAATATCGCTGTGGTGTAAATGTTGTTGTGCTGCGTCATCGTGATTATTTTGTACAGATAAAAACGAATGCTAATGAGGAAGATGGGAGATATCCCTCTGCTGACTTTGTTTTTGTTTTTGTTTTTTTCTTTGAGGACCAGAGATAAGGGATCTGGGATCTCATGTCCTGCTTCTTCTCACGTTATGGCGGTAAAATATTTTAAAAAGACAATCACTTTTGTTTTACATTGATACATCATCGAATGTTTTACTTTCTAATGTCAGAAAGTGAGCAGAGGAAAGGAAGAAACGACGAAAGAAAGAAAGAAAGAAAGAAGGTAAGAAAGAAAAAAAAAGAAAGAAAGAAGTTGTAATGATGTCTAATCTCCAGCAGATGGCAGGAGAGGGCTGTGGATTGGTGAATAGTCTAAAGCGGATTTCACGAGCATGGAGAGGAATTCGTGCTAAATTAAAATGCTGAAAATGTTCAGAACATAACTGCATTATGTTCAACAGCGATGTGCTGAATTTATACTAGAATAAAAAGCATTGTTTTAACATTGGTTAATCAAAATATTATATTGACTTAACATTTTTTCTTAATATAACGATGTTCGTCTCTTCTTTCACTCCTTGTGGCAAATAGAACTAAATCATTATTGCATTTCACGTTTTTCCACTTCTGTTTGGCACAAATTCCTCTCCATAATCGCTGAGTGTGCACATTAATCCTATCAACAAATCAACTTACACAAACACACTTAACCAGAAAAGCTATTTAAATAACTGTATCAAATATCATTTTGTACACGTTTCTTTTCCATATACTGCTTTGTGTAGTGACATTATCTGACCGCTAGATGGAGCGCTAGAATCACATTTTGCAAGTTCAGCTCCAAGTCGCAAACAAAAGTAAGATTTGGCGCCCTCTTGTGGATGCAATGGTGATCTGTCGTTTATTATTTACAGTCTTTGGTTTGCAAAGTGGCTACAAAGCGTATTTCCTGGGTCCTCCTCGATCCGTTCATGACTGAAGAGAAACCACAGGGTTACCACTGATCAGGTTCGTTTCTGTTAAATCCAGAATAGTTTTGCACCTCTCTGTGGAACATGAATGTGTTTCCCTGCTGTAGGGTTTGCTGGATGAGGGGTAATCAAGACAAGTTCTGGTCTTCAGGATGTTCTAAATGGATCTCAGGCCCCCCGGAATGGCCTTGCTCAAGGACTCGATGGCAGCTTGGCAGAGGTGGGATTTAAACGTTAAACCTTCTGGTGCACACTCCAATGATCTACCATACAGTTCAGGGTCACAGGCCCGTCTGACAGCACAGGGCACAAGGCAAGACCCAATCCTGGATGCACATTTAGGATACATACGCAAACTGGGAAACTTTAGAGACTCCATTTAACCCAATATGTATCTTTGGAACGTAAAATGGACCTGAACCTGGGTGTCTGGAGCTATGCCACCCTGGCCAAGATCAGATCTTATTAATGCACGATTGCCCATGTGACTAACTGGAAGGAAATAATAGCAATCATGTTCCAAATTCTAGTGGAAGCTTTCCAGGTGGGTGGAGGCTGTTTACCTTTTATAGAGTTAGTAGGAAAACTCGTAGTACTACCAACAAGCACAACAACAACAATAATAACACAAAATACAATAATAATAATAATAATGGTATTTAATTATAGTAATACTAATCATATTTATTATTTTTATTCTTATTATTAATTATACATACTTCTGAGTATTATATTATTTCAATATTTACAATAATATTAACAATAATAATAATGACAATAATAATAATAATAATAATAATAATATTAATAGTTATAATGTAATTAACAGTAACAGTAATTAAAATAATAATAATAAAGCATAATAATAAACCCTAACTTTAATTAAAGTATTATAATAGTGGTACTATTTATTATTATTATTGGGTATTATTTTATTAAGTATTATTTCATTATTATTCAATAATAATAATAATAATAATAATAATAAAAAAGAAGATGAATTGTTATTATTTTAATATTGTAACAACAGCAAGTAATATTATTATAATATACAAGAATATCAGTAACAACAATAAAAAGAATAACATATTTACAATAATAATAATAATAATAATAATAATAATAATAATAATAATAATGACAATAATAGTAATTATAACAATAATAATAAAGCATAATAATAAACCCGTACTTTAATTAAAGTATTATAATAGTGGAACTATTTATCATTATTTATTATTATTAAGTATTATTTTATTAAGTATGATTTTATTATTATTTAATAATAATGATATTGAAATATTATTATTATTAATAATTATATTAATAATAATCATAATAATAATAAAAATAATTATTGTCATTGTACCAACAGCAATAAAAAAGTAATATTATTATAATATACAAGAATATCAGTAACAACAATAATAAGAATAACATATTTACAACAATAACAATAATAATAATAATAATAATAAGATTAATAATAATAAACGTTGTTGTTGTTGTTGTTGTTGTTGTTTTTATAAACACGTTTTATTCTCTTTTCCTCCTCTTTTCCCTCTGCATCTTTATCTCTGTAAATCTCTATACGCGTGAAGACGTTCATGTGTGTCCGTTTGTGTTATTGTCTACTTCTGTATGTTTTTGTGTGCATGTGTGTGTGTGTGTGTGCGCGTGCGCGCGCGCGCGACAGATGGCCGGCCTCTCCTCCTCCCCCGGGGAAAGGCGGGATCTCGGGTGTCAATCAGCCGCTCCTGTGTGATGGCTGTGCCGGTGACGTGCCCACCATATGGCCCTGGCATCCAGGCTGGTATGTAACCCTCGCGTGCGTGTGGAGCCATGCCACACCGTCTCCGCGCGCGGCCCGGGAACCACTAGCACACACACACTCACGCAGACACACACACACACACATGCACACATGCACACACATACACACACACACACAGAGAGACAGAGAGACACACACATGCATACATGTTTGCACGTCTTGTCTTAAACGGAGCATCCTCGCGGGGTGCCGGTGCCCAGTGATGATGATGATGCTGATGAGGATGATGTAGAAGAGCGAGGAGGCTTCGCACTTAACGGAGGTGAGTTTCTTCCAACTGCACCGTAGCTTTTGATGTTCGGTGGCGGATCCACCAGTCTCGCTCTGCTCTGCCCTGCTCCGGTCTGGTCTGGTCTGGTCTGCGCGCGCCGGATTCCTGCTGATCTGTTCCGCATCCCGTCAAAACGAATCTACTGGATTTTAATTCGATCCCAATCAATAATGCAGAACCGATCACGTGCACGTGCTGCCTCTGGACGGCTCCCCGTCCGTCCCGTTTGACTCCAGCGCGCGCATTGTCTGCAGAATCGAATTAAAAGAAGAAAAAGAAGAAACAAAAATAAAACAAACCCCAAAAAACCTCAGGTGCGAGTGGAGCGATGCAACGCGTGCGTGCGTGTCCGCGCGCGTGCGCCCCCTCTCAGGACGGGATAACGTGTTTTTTGGACAATTTTGCTCTCTTTATTGTCACCGCTTTGATATCTGGGAGGGGTTCGTTTGTATTTTTGTTGATTTTTTGTTGTTCGTAGCGCGATAATATCGGTGCGCTGCTCGGAATTTGGAGTGTTTTTTGCGCGGCGGGGAAATATTTTCACTCCCGTGTTTTCACGCCTTTTCTCTCTGCTGCTATGTGAGTGTGCAAAAAAACAGCACCGAATCGCTCGTGCTACCCGCTGTACGATCATAAAGAGCACGGTGAGAGCGCAGGAATAATTCGGTATAGTTCGATTTTACGGTTGCAGGTTTTAATCTGTTTAATTTCAATTTATTTTGTGGATTTCTGCAGTTTTTTAAAATTTAAATCCATCATGGGTGTGTGATTTATAGACACAGAAATAACTGTATTATTATTATTATTATTATTATGTTCATATGATAACCTGTACTGTTATGAGAGTTTTTTTAATTATCTATTAATTACTGATTATTGATTAAGGATCACAATGTTGGGCCAAAGCTTCAGGGCTGCTCAGATGGGCCCTTGAGCGAGGCCCTTAACCAGCAATTGTAAAAAAAAGTACAACCTTGCAAATCAATTTGTAATTTGTTGCTGATCTTATGATAGAAGAAGAAAACGATTGTTTTGTAATGTATCGTAAATGAAAATGTAGGCCAAATCCTCATTTTTTCATTTTCGTAAATTTCGTGTATCACGTAGCTCCCTCTCAGTCAGCGGTGATGCTGCCTGTGTTGGAATGCTGCCAGAATGCAGGGTTTGGGGGGGTAAATAAAGGGCGGATGGGAGGGGGGTACGAGGGCGAGAGCTTCTCGATGTGCCCCTGGAGACCCTGTGGTGATGGAGGCCACGCGCACCGGGAATTTAGGGAGCATGCCCGTCTGGCGCTGTCTGTCCTGCTGTCTGTCTCGTCTTTACCGTCTTAAGACACTGTGGAGGTTTTTCCCCGGGTTTTGCTTCTCTTCTCCGGCAGTCACGTGACCTCTGATTCCAAAAAAGGTCTTGATTGGTTAACGAACTCGCTTTTTGTTTCCCGGTTCCTGTCGCAGTGCCATGTTGACGCGGTTGTTTAGCGACGCGCAGAAGTTCCCGGCCTGGGCAGACGACAGCGGCAGCGACGACTCAAAGACCAAGGACGACGAGCACGAGAGAGGGTCCCGCGACGACGACGGCGACGACGGGCTGGGCGAGGCCAAGGGTTCGAGCCGGGCCCAGTCGGAAATCGCCGGGGATGAAGAGGAAGAGGACGACGATGAGGAGGACGATGGAGCCGACGACGACGACGACGAGAACGGAGGCGACCGGCCGCGAAAGAGAGGCCCCAAGAAGCGCCAGATGACCCCGGCGCGCCTGGAGAGGTCCAAGATGCGCAGGCAGAAGGCCAACGCGCGAGAGCGCACACGCATGCACGACCTCAACTCGGCGCTGGACAACCTGCGCAAGGTGGTGCCCTGCTACTCCAAGACCCAGAAGCTGTCCAAGATCGAGACGCTGCGACTGGCCAAGAACTACATCTGGGCCCTGTCAGAGATCCTGCGGAACGGGAAGCGACCGGACGTGGTGTCGTACGTTCAGACGCTCTGCAAGGGACTCTCCCAACCCACCACCAACCTGGTGGCCGGCTGTCTGCAGCTCAACGCTAGGAACTTTCTGACGGATCTGTCGCATCAGGACGGCGCGGGGCCACGCTTCCACGCTCCTGACGCCTCTTTCGCCGCCGCGCACGCGTACCCGTACCAGTGCGGCCGCCTCGCAGGGGCACAGTGCCAGTCCGGCGCGCACACGTACTGCTACGAGCCCGAGTACGCCGGCACGGCCGACTACGACTCCCGACGCAGCCCGACATCTGCCTGCGTCAACGGCGGCTACGCCCTGCGGCCTCACGACTCCGTGTCCCCTGAAGTCCCGGACCGGGGATACCATCACTACTCCATGCACTACGCGGCCGCCCGCAGCCTCGCCTACGGCCCCTCGGGAGCGCGCACCGGAGGGCACGGGACTGGCGGAGGCAGTGGAAGTGGTGGCGCGCATTCAGAGAACGTGCCGCCCTATCATGACGTGCACGCGCACCATCACTCGCACCACCACGAGCGCGCGCCCGCGTACGAGGAACTGAACTCCTTTTTTTCATAATGGGGGGGAAAAAATAGAGAATAAAAGTGTGTCGTCATCAAAAGTATCCGTGTGGGACTAAAACCCTTCTGTGCCAAACTAAAAACTGTCTAAATAATCGGATTTCTTCTTCTTCTTCTTCTTCCTCCTCTTCTTCTTTTTTGGGGGACTTTAACCTTTGTCATTATGGAATTAAAATGGACACGTGCTGTCAAACAAAAAAATAATAATAAATGGATTAAAAACGGGGGAACTGTTGACTTTTTTCAAAATGTGAAAACGGAATGCAAATGTAAAAACCAAAATAAATGAGTGAAACAATAAAATATCAAAACGAACACAAACGAGTCTCGTGATATCAGGATAAAATGGCTTCACTTACAGAATTGGAGTTTTTAAAGCGATATTTTTTTAGTAATATTAATATTTAGGATATATAAAGTCGAGACTGGAAAAGCTAAAAATGCATTTTAAACCAGATATTAATTTTTTAAAATGTGTTTTTCTGTTCTTTTCCCTCTTTGGTGTTAATGTTGTTCAACTTAAGAGACGAAACGGCTTTTTAGAATCATAAATTATATCATTTGATCCGTGCTGCACTGTGTATTATTTAGGATTTTTAGGAGGCTCCCTATGGGAGGAAAGGTGAGCTTTATTAGAAATTCACTTTTCTTTCTATTAAAAGACACTATTTATAAAGAGATCAGGATTTTAGGCGAATTTATTTCTGGAATTAGGGTTTATTAATACGGTTTATTAATTGATGCCTTGTTTTAAAACAGTCTTTCTAATACTGCAGGTTTAAACGTCCTTCTTTAATTTGATATAAATGCTCAAAAATGACAATAATTTTAATAAATCTCTTGCCCAACAAATCTTTTATTCTCACAATTCTGCAAATGAAATGTTCATAAATAATAAATGATTCATCCAGTAACTAACAGAATGACAAAAAACAGCGAGAGGATCATTTCAAATGCAGCAGGATATTTTATTTTTAATGCTTTCTTTAATAATCCTCGTATAAATATAGATCTAAATACTATTTGTATTTAACATTTGAGTTCTTATTAAATAATTATTTTTTTTATCACATAAAGATTTATATTTGCTTATATGTTCCTCCCAAATCCAATGCACTTTATATTACATTAAATGATAAAGTACTAAATAATTTAATAATTTAAATAATTTGAAATGATACCCAATAGGACTTGTTTTGGTTTAGGTTTCAGTGTGTGACCTGTTTTTATCACATCAGTATTTCTGGATACTTTAAAGCAGAAATATGTCCAACTTCCTAGAAACCCAAGAGATTTATAGATAAATCACAAGTTAAATGTTTAGTTTAGGTACCTATTTTGTTTTACATAGTTATAATGAGCACAAATTATTAGTTACAATTTATTTCTTCTTAAATTATATCTTATTTAATTTCATTAAATAAGGCATCTTGCTCGGAAGTTTGCAAAGGAAAACGCAGAAAAAGAAACTGCTTAATTATCTTTTCTTACGTTTTAATCCTTATACAACATATTTGTAATAAATTAATTTCCAAACCTTCTGCTCGCACATTTGACATTATTATGTATTATAAATTATAAATCAGTGAAGTTACAGTACACATTTCATACACCCTTATACAGAAAAAAATAAAATCAGATTTTTTAAACGATTATACACATTTTACTAATAGTAGTAATGTTATTAAATGTAAGGAAATAAAGTATGAAAACAAAACCCTCTTTAAATGTATTAATTAAGTAGCCAAATACTTTTTTTAAATAATTTTGTTCTATACACTGATTTTATTTTATATTTTTTAATCGGTCTCCAAAATATAGACTTCAGTCTGCAAAGTTTGATTTTTTAGGAATTGAAATAATAAACTTTTAGGAACAAAGTCTATAAAATAAGGAGCTTAAACGGGATAATAATTTTAGGTTAAATGCGCACACACGTCCAGTCGCGCGCACAGGTCCGTGTGTGACTCCCACGGTGAATCGGTGTCTCAGGAGAAAGCAAAGCATGGAGTCCTGCCATGGTGCCCCATATGCTGTACACACACACACACACACACACACACACACACACACACACACACACACACACACACACACACACACACACACACACACTCTACCAGTCATGACAGGCCGTCAAACTGAGGCACAAACACACCGGAACGTGTTCAAACATGAACATCATTTGATATGATAGAATTATGATATATAATTACACGATAAAACTTTATATATATTATAATATCTTAATCCTGCAGATAAAAATTGACAAAATAATCTTAATTATTATAATTATTTTAATTATAAAAACTAATGAGTGACGGGTGTATGAAGAATGTATTGATAATGTTCCCATCATATTGATTATAAAGTTAAACCAGTTAAAGATTTGAGTTTTTTCAGGATTAAAAACACACACTTATCTACACACTTGAAATTTTGTTAGTTTAATATTAAATGATGATATTATTTTTTTTTACTATAAATGAGATATTTGCTGTTTTGGGCAGAACGGGATAAAATGTATGAAAAATACTGAAAACTGTTACTTTTTTCTTTTATATATTTTTATATTATTTTATATGTTTTTATTAATCCGCTGTTCTTAATGTCATTGATTTTATAATACAGCTCTTAATCCTTCTTAAAACAACTAATAACTAATAAATAATAACACAAAAACGTGTTCAAATAAAGCTCAGTTTAAGACCTCACGTGGTTCCACCTTAAAATAAACTCTTAAATAATACAAATCTTTTTCTTTCTTTTAAAAAAAATAGGAATACATTTGTTAGCCAACTGCTACGCCATTGCTGTGTTATTGATTTTAATTTGAAATAAATGAGGATTAAATGATCAGTATGTAGCTATAGGTCGTTAATTATTTATTCCAAATAATTCAAACCAAAAAAAAAATGTGATTTATTAATTGATTGCTTAATTAAGAACATTTTAAAAAATCCTACAATGGCCCCCAAGTGAGTCTTCATCAGACGCGGCCGGCTGAACCGCGTGGGCCGTGTTCCAATCCGCGCGCGTATCATCCGCGCGCGTGCACGGACAGTCAGCAGCCTTCCTACCGAGCGCACCTGGGCGGACTCAGGCTTCCCACAATTCAGTTCTTCATTTCGGAGCTCAAGGTAAGCTAACGCACCCGCACATGCTTTTTTTAATAGCTTAGTTTTACGGAGAAATGCTTTGAAGTGAGCGCGCGCCAGCGAGTGTTTAATTCTGTATCTTAATTATATCACAGAAAAGCTGATTTAATCCTTTAATGGTTCAAATCGGGTCCAAAATAAATCCAGGTAAATATTTAGGTTTCCGTGATTGAATAGAATTAGAAATAAAAACGATTTCAGGTTCAAATGAATTGCTTTCACACCACTAAAGTGACTTAGCAAAAACACAGAGCTCTTTTTATTAAAAGTGGATTTTTTTTACTTTTGCATTCGTTTTTGTTTTTGTTTAATTCATATTAATAACAGGATCACATGGAGATATGGATGGCCAAAGAGGTCAACGTGATCTAATTTAATTACTGAATGATAATCAATTGGCTGCTTGTCTCGCTAATCAGAAGCAAATAGAGTTAATTAATAAATTAAACACATTTAAAGCACTTGTTAGTCGGTTATAAGGTCAGGCAGTGTTTGGGGGGGGGGGTAGTTTTTAACTAGATCTTACTAGATTTTATCTAGATCTTTTTATATAAAGTACTCTTTTTTTAGCTCTAATATTAATAATAATAATTATAATAATAATACTTGATCTCATCACTCCAGCTGAGACAGGTGTGTGTTTGAGGGAGCAGTGTCCTGTCAGGGGATCATCCCCATCTTCTCTAAAGGTATCTGACTGGGATCCTGACCAGGGAAAGTGAAGATAAAATGTGAACAATAATCATAATTTAATAGTAAGTTCAAATCCAAGTCTGGCTGGTTTGGAATTTGCATGTTCTCCCTGAGTCAGTGTTTGTTCCCGCTGTTTAATCCCACGTCCCCAAGACATGCTTCAGATCAATTAATGTCTCTAAAGAGTCCCAGTGTGTGTGTGTGTGTCCTGCCGTGAATTGTTGTACTTTTGTTGTACTTTTTAAACCTTTAATAGTATAAGACAGAGCTATGGAAGGCCCTAGAGGTCATAATTACTATTAAACTACTCTGTGAGATAAAATGCAGTTTTTAGGTTACAGGAGTTTAATATTTTGTGTATTCAGTATTTCAGACTTAAGCTACTTAAGCTAAATTTTGGACCACCCCTGGCCAAGCCATGTGGCCTCCTTATGTGCGGCCCATCTGATTTAATATTTTGGTCTTTAAAGATCAGGCTGTTTAGAGCTGCTCCTTGTTTTTTCTGTTTACTAATGTTACCTAAACGCTTAGCAGAATTCCGTGCCTCTTTGCCTGCAGTCATTAAGATTAAACTGACTAACGATAACACAGATAAAAGAAGGAACAGTGGTGTGTTTGAGGCTCTCGGCTCCTAATTGAAAGGCTGCGAGTTCAAATCCCAGCCCCACCAATCTGCCACTGCCGGGCCCTTAACCTTCGGCTGCTCGGCTTAATTGTAAGTCGCTCTGGATTAAAGCATCTGCTAAATGTAAGAGTGAGTAACGTGGCCTAAAATAAAAACGGCATTTCTCCATCTTACTGTCCCTGTTCGGTTTCCCAGCTCAACAAGTCCGGTCCGGTTCTTCTCCCCGCAGCGGCGTCTAGAACATTTGATCATTTCATTTGCGAATGCAAACTCAGCGTAGGCCCCAAGGTGCCAGAGGCCAAACGGGAGCCCAGGGGCTTCTTTCCCTCCTTAAAATCCCCCCCGACGGCGAGGTCGGGCCAAAGCTGGCACCATAGCTGGAGCGCCTGGCACCCGGAGGCTCCTGCCAAGTAGCTAAATGTCTCAGCATCAGCATCGCGGTGCCAAAACACAGGCCAGAGCAAGGCCTTCTGGGTGGAGCCCGCTGTTTCTTCCCTAATTCGGCAGCATCTGTTCATTACACTTCACATTTCGTGTGTGTGTGTGTGTGAGAGAGAGAGAGAGACTACAGGAGGGCTAAAAACCCCCGGGATGCTCAATATGCGAGGAAAAGTCCGGACACGAGCATTCAGGGCAAACGCGTCCGACTTGAGCGTTAGAAGTTCCTGCTGTGGGTTTTCCACCTGCTCCGTTTCGACTGTAGGTCGGGATTTATTTGTGTTTTCGTAAGAACAAAGTGAATGTAAGAGCATATTAAAACTGAAAATCCAACAGCTTCAGGATGAATTATTTAGGCAAGCTCTCAAGCGGCGAAAACTCACCCTCACAAGAGACACGCCTCGTCAGAGGAAGCCCAAATCAAACAACGAAGACGTCAAATTCGAATCGATTTCACGATGCTGCGTGTGCGTTATGTTTTAATTAGGGTAATGCAGGCGTTATGTGCGCGACACTAAATATGGATTAGTTATTTATATCAGATTTGAGCACTAATACGATTTTAAGGCGATTGGTCACAGTTTGAGGATCAAAAAAAGCCTCTGCCAACTGCAAATTAAATTAGGGGCGGCTCCGTCTGTAATCAAATTAACTGTCAAAAAAAAAGGCGCTGCTCTCTGATTTTACGAAAGAAACGACCCCGGGTTGAATTTCCACGCACGGTAACGTTACGCGCTGTGTGAAACGGCGCGCCCCCGGGCCTGAGGACGTTTGAAATATTCAGAATCCTGATTTAAATATTCAGAAGTGAGACAGCATCTTGTTTTAAGCTCACACAAGCACCGAGGTGATCGATCCTTTAGGGAGCCCTGACCATCTCCACTCACACACACACTCACACACACGCACTCAAACACACGCACACACGCAAGCACATGCTGCAGTTTTTCTTTGTGCCATCCACGCCCCAGCAGTGCCAGTCATGGAGGTTGGCACAGACTGGCATCACCTATTAAAAAATTCCACAACATCTGTTCAGAGAGAAAAAGGAAGCCGATTTAAAGGAGCAGCGAGCAGGAAAAACCTAAATCTGTATGAATGACTCTTTGTGTAGCGAACGCAGGCCAGCACAATGACCTATGGCATCGGTGTTTATAGAATAAAAGCGTTACGCTGTTACGCTAAAATAAAACGCAAAGGGTGGAGTTTGCTTGAGGATTGATTCGGCGAATTTTTGCCCTAAAGAAATGCCCAAACCCTCTCACTGCTGGCACAACTGGCGTGATTACGTGTTAGATGGAAAGGTTTGCATTAAGTGGAAGGGTATTCCATATATATAAAGGGTTGTTTCCTGCTCATCCTGGTCAGCGGTGATGTGGAGGGTCTAAAACCGGAGTTCTCGGAATTCTCTGGGTGCAGGTAGAGGTACACCCTGAACATGGCGCCAATCCATCACTGGATATGAACCCAGGCTTTCAGGACCCAGAAATGCCACTTCCAGATGCTTACTGGAGCTGCTGGTCGTATAAGATTACAAAATAAAATCGTAATATTACACAGAAAATGAATATTACCTAAAGCTGGGAGCATCTGATATTTAATGTTTGTGCATCACAGGAACGCCGACTTTGGGAAGGTGAATCGAAAATATTTAGAATATGAAAAGAACGCTTAGAAGTGAAGCTGTGAAGCAGCTTTATTAAATGGAAATAAGTATATATCAAATAAAATATTGGCTAAAAAGCAAAGGTGTGAATATTATGTGAGAAATAAAGACGAAAGGCGAAAAGTGGAGTTTAAATTTGGTAGTGAAAGTGGAACATTATATGGAATCCGGGAAACGTGAATATTGGATTAGTTAATGAACTCTGCATTAGATGTGAACAGATTATTTAGGTTATTTATTTCGTTCTCTAGCATGATTTAAATTTGAATCCTGTTAACGCACAAGCCAGTAATCAAAGGCTGTAATTAAAGGACAAGACAAGACTTTGGTGAAATTTGTCAGCTTGGCTGTTGTGACTCAAATGTGTATAAATTTGGCGTGACTTTAAAGGAGACGTTCCAGGATTTGATAAATTCGCAGTACGGGTGTTGTTCCGCTCGAGTCTGTGCATGACATTCAGTGGAATGAGGCTTTAATGAAACCCAGATGATTTATGGGAAATAATTTGTCTAATTATTCCAAATGATTATATTTTAATTCCAGTTCTATGGAAATGCTGAGGAATTAAATTTCTATGGGAATAGAGAGAAAATGCAAAGGATGTGAATGTGATACAGTCCTGTATGTTATTCCGTTAGGTGTGTGTGTGTGTGTGTGTGTGTGTGTGTGTGTGTGAGTGAGTGCACGCTCATCTAGCATGACTGCACAGGACCGGAGTGTGTTTATGTATCGAATGCATGTGAGTGCAGCAGGGTTGTTGCTGGTCGGCACAGATGGTGTGTGTGTAGTGTGTGTATGTGTGCGTGTGTGTGCGTGCACACGTGTGTGTGTGTATATGTTGGTCACATGGGCATCAGTAATTGGGCGCCATATTGCCTGGTTTTGCTGGGTTTTTTTCCCCAGCTGGACCTGTCAGATGGCATCGCGTCCAGCTCGAAACCCTCCATCCCTCATCCTCTTCACTTTCATCTCTCTCTCTCTTTCCTAAATGTAATCCCTTCACCTCTTTCATTCATTTTTTCCTTTCTTTTTTTTTCGGAGCTGATCTTTCATCACTCGTTTTCCTTTGCGTTCTGTCTCTCTTCTTCCAGTTGAATCCTTCCTTCCTTCTATTTTCCTAACATTCTTTCTCTCTCTTCTGTATTCCTTTCCCTTCTTTTCTTTGCATATTCATTCCTTACCCATTTCTCTTTTTCTCATCCCCGTCCCTGTACCTCTCTCTCTCTCTCTCTCTTCTCCTCTTTGCTTTTACTTTATTCTTTTTGCTTTTCCTTTGGTGTTTATTTGTCCAATGCATCACCACATCCTCTATTTTATTCTTTCCTACTACTCTCTACACCATACTTTGTCCTTTTTCTCTCTCTCTCTCTCTCTCTCTCTCTCTAATCAGTGTTTAAAACTGTTTTGACCACTTGTTCCAGCCCGGCAGTGTCACCACAGTGCTGAGAAGGATCCACCCACCCAGTAATACCTGCTCTGTGGTAGTCCTGAACATTAAAGAACAAGATAAAAGGTGGAGAAAAGGGGCAGAGAGCAACAGATGGACTACAGTCTGTAAAACTACAACAAGGAGCACTATGGGAAGTGGAGCTGATAATGAGTGTACAGACAGGGAGCTGGTTTCAACGCTATGAGAGAGAGACAGACAGAGAGACAAACAGTGAGACAGGAAGAGAGACAGAGAGACAGACAGTGAGACAGGGAGAGAGAGCGCGAGAGCGAGAGCGAGAGCTACCCAAACACTGACTGGCTTGATGACTTTAAACCGAATGCCGCTGGTCTTCACTGATGAACATCTGTTCCTGAATTAAAAGTCTCTCATGACAGCCTCAAACATGCCCACAAACACACACACTCACATATATAAACCCACAATTTGCAGTGCCAGAGCACGCACTGGCCCAAACACACACTCACACACACACAAAATTAACAGACATCTTCCACTTGAGCCTGCTCTCACACACGCTTACACACATATGGATCGATGACATGAGATGCATTTTTGTGTCCAGGCGCGTTATTTTTAATTTGCATCTTTAGATCGTGTTCCAAAAGACAAGTGCGACCGCACACACCGAAAAAAAAAAACAACTGCTGAAAAGTGGTCATCTTTAGCCATCGAGGGTCTGGATCTTCTCCCAGAAATCTTTACAAATCACCTTTATCATGTTTTTTTTTAAATACTGCGCAGTTGTTTGCACCACCTCCTGTTTTTTGGGTGGTAAGTTTGATCATCAATAAAAGTCGATTTTAAGTTTCTTTAAAATAAATAATTGTCTCTTAAAACCAAAATAACAGTGCAATTAAAATTAAATAAAAACACAGAATAGTTGTGTAAAACTTTGTGTACTTTATAATAATAGTAATAATAATTATAATTATTATAAGGTAATAGGATATAATAGTTATAGGATAGTAATGACTAAAAACAACAACAATAATAGTATTTATTTTATAAAATAATAATAGAATATTAATTATATAATTATTTTAATAATAACAAAGAATTCAAAGCAACAACAACAATAATTTATTATTATTATTATTATTATTATTAATAATAATAATAATAATAATAATAGTATTTTAAACAATAATAAATAAAAATACACTGCACACAAAAATTAGGGAATATTTCATTGTTATTTAATTTCGAAATTTTTGTAAACAGTATAAGTAATAAAGATAATAATAGTAATTTAAAAAATCAATAATAATATATTTATAAGAGTAATATAATATTAATATTATTATTATTATCATTATTATTAATAATGATAATAATAATAATAATAATAATAGTGAACTCCGAGTGCACATTGGTCTAATATGCAAGTGTACATGAGTTCATTCCCAATTCTGGCAATGTTGATTGTCAAATACAGGCACGGTTGGTGGTCTGAGGGAGGTGAGGCTGGTTGGGGATCATCCTCTAGGACTGTGTTCTTTGGGGATAGATACCAGGAGAAAAAAAATAAATTAAAAGAATAGTAAACTTGTAATAAGCAGTTTATTAACTGTGTGTGTGTGTGTGTGTGTGTGTGTGTGTGTGTGTGTGTGTGTGTGTAAGAGAGAGAGAGAGAGAGACACAGACAGAGAGACAGAGAGACAGAGACCTATGGCCCGGCAGTCCTGTGTGGATGTACTCTATATCATACATGTACATATGTGTGTGTATGAGACACAGAGGGTGAGAGCATATGTGTGTGTGTGTGTGGGTGCAGGTGGGATGTGACAGGTGGAGGTTAAAATCACACTCGGCTCGAGTGTGCACTCTGCGGATCTCTGCAAATCCTCCATGATCCATCCAGCGCTGGCAGAGGATCCTGCGGCGTTTATTTGGGACGTGACCCGCTTATCGGCTTTAACACTTTAGCACCTGATAGGCAGTTTTAATTAAACACACCTGATTCAACTCACCAGCTCATTAACACTACCTCAACTAAGTGTGTGTGTGTGTGTGTGTGTGTGTGTGTGTGTGCGTGTTAGATTGCGGTAGTGTGTGCTTTTGTGTGTCAGTTCCAATTAGACTCTATTAATATCTATTAGTGTTAATTAAGAGTGTATTACTCAGTTACTCTGTGTTAGGTTGTGTTAAAGTGCGTTGCTGTACTTTACCATGTGTTCAGACCGTGTGTTAAGTTGTGAGACTGTAATGGAGTGTGTATTTGTGTGGTAATTGCTGTATTAGTGTGTATTTAATTCTAATAGTTTGTTATAAAGTTTATTCATGTCTGTTAGGGAGTAAAAGGGACTGTTTGTGTGTTTGTGTGTATTAGTTAGTAGTGTGTTAGTCTGCAAAAAGCAAAATGTTAATATTAAGTTCTCTTATAGCAAGGAAAATTGTGTAATTTTGCTTATTTTGCTTATTTTTGGAAGAATTACCGTATTCACCCTCACTCAAGATATTTTAATTTAAATAGAAAAACAGTTTTCACTTGATTTAAGAATCAGTATTAATATTTTTAGTATTATTTGCTTATAAAAAAATCTTACTTAGGAGAATTTGCTAATCACACGGTCAGATGTTTTTGCATTAGAATCTCATTTTAATATATTTTTCTTGTTTTTGTAAATCTTTTTTTTTTTTGTACAGTGAGTGCGTTTGATTGTTTTTGTGTGTATTTTAGAGTAAAAAAAACTGTACTAAAGTGTGATATGTTTGTATCATTGTGAGTTGTGTAAATGTGTGTGTTACAGTGTGTACGTTTGTGTTACGGTTTATAAGTGTGTTGCTTTGTACTGCGGTTTATCGGCTCAGAGCGTATGCAGCTATGTTCAAGTGTGTGTCGTTAAGTGTGGGTCGCACAGGGGTTGAGTGGGGTTAATTGGCATCTCTAAATTATTAGCGTGCTCTAAAGAAAGTCTAATAGGGATAATTAGTGTGTATTAAAGCCTGGCCTTGTATTAAAGTTTATTAAAGTGTATTCATTTGTGTTTGAGTGTACCAGAACAGTGTTCGTTCTTTCTCAGCCGAACCCTAATTCGTTACTCCTCGTCTTACGATAGCTACCTTTTTTTTTTATTTTAAATGCTCCGAGTTGCAGGTTCAATAATAAATTATTTTAAAATCATACTAATTTGACATTGGATAAACCTCTCGTTTCCGTCGTGCCACTGAACAGATGCTGTGGAATTTCAGATGCAGTTTTTTCCCCTCCATCGCCCATCACATCTTCCACCCCTCCTCCCACCTCCTTCCTCCGTTTTTACCCCAGCTGTCCAGGGTACCAGTGTGCCATGTGGTGTCTCGTTTCCCCCCAGCACTGCAATGCCAACATGCCAATTCCCTCCCCTTCCGACAGAGTGGAATGGAAACGCCACCGTGTTTTTATTGTTATCAAAACACATATATGAATAAATGAAACTCGGCATCGATGTGAATCTTTATGCCAGATCAATAACGGCAGTGCAAAAATAAGCAGCACTTATTTGTATATAAAATAAAAGTCTGCCGAAGCATATAAACAGCACAACACGCTCTAGTCCGCTGACTGATTCCCCAGAGAGGGTTTAGGTTGATGCCTAGATCTGGCACAGCGTCGATCCGAAGCGATCCCCCTGTCCAAGGCTTTTTTTTTGCTACAGAACGAGACGTTTTGCATGGAACTCGTGGCATATTGGGGTTTGTCGCGCCACTGATTACCTCCCACGAGCCTCTGTAGTACAGTTCGGTGCTGCGAGGGTAAATGCCAGCTTGCACTTGACCATCATTGGCAGCATTCAGAACGAGGGCAGATCAGAGTCTCAGGGTTTGAGTTCTGGGACGGGGTCTCGCAGAAGTGGCCGAAAGTGTTTACTGGGGCGCTAAAAGAGTTTCACCAGCAGGTACGGGACCCATCAGTAGCACCTTGGCATTTTGAGCCCTGAACAACTCGTGTTAGGACTGCCCATCTGAAGGTCCAGTTGGATATGGAGGACAGTGATGGCTCAGTGGTGGACCACAAGGTTGAGTGTTTAAATCCAAACGCAGCCAAGCCTTAAGCCTTTAACTCTCAATTGTACCTTGTAAGATGTTCTGGATGAGAGATCATCCCTCACGGACCATCCAGGCCAAGGCTAGAAGAGATTGAGCAAGCGGCTCAAAGGTTCAAGGTCGACAGTGGCGTGTCAAGTCAGACTTATTCCTGTAGCCCTTTTTACTATGGAGCAGTGGCCCAAAGCAGCTTTACAGTATTAGATTAGCTTTAATCCCAAATTGACCAAGCCTAGAGTGACAGTGGCAAGGAAAATCCCTAAACGAGGAGACCTTGGGAGGACAAAGACTTAAAAAGGAATGGCTTAGATGTTCAGTGTAAGAATGAAAGTATTATATCTTATTATACAGCAAAAAGGTCTGTAGTCACAGTCCAAAGAACAGAAACGAAATACAAAACAATAGATAAATAAAATGGTGAATAAAATTGAGTAATAAATACGCCTAATGGCATTATTTCGCCCTCTGGTGGGGCCCGGGCATGGTGGAACTGGTTACTGATGATGGAAACAACTTTAATGGAGCTGAAGTGGAGGAACATTTTAGTGCTCGGAGAGAAAAGAGAAAATGTAGTTAGTTATTGATGAAGAGCACAGAGACTATTAAGAACCCCTGATGCCATGCTTAGCATGAGGAAAAACTCCCAGAAGGATTATTTTACCAATACTGTACAGATTTAGTCACCATGTTCTTTGGGACAGGGTCCGGACCCCAAGGGGCACTGGCACAATGCCACCTTTATTACGTTGCATTATATGATGATACAGACATGCTTTCTTGGTTTGTGTGTGTGTGTGTGTGTGAGAGAGAGAGTGTGTAACAGTGTTTGTGTGTGCTTGTGTGTCTCCCCAAAACTCTGGGGAACTGTCGCTGTTGTCAAGGCAACGTCTGGAACGCTCTCTCGGCGGAAATACCAAACATAAGAGAGATTTATTTACTTGTTTATTTTTGGATTTGCAGCCATAAACTTGCCGCCTTTTTATTTATTTATGAGTAATCGACAAATAAGCGCACAAGCTCAGGACACACTCATAACGCTGTGTTAGCGACGTCGGTTAGAGGTGACTTTGCAGACAGGTAACGTAGGTGTGAAGCTAATAAAAGACTTCCGTACAGGTGTGTGTGTGTGTGTGTGTAAAGGTGCTTGTTTTTTTTACGATGACGGAGCGTAACGTGTAGCAAAGCGTCGGAAGTTTATGTTCTGTAACAAAATAAGGGTTGTAGATTTGCATTGCTTATTTAATTTTCTCACACACACTTACAGAAACACACAGAGATGAGATCTCACAAGCATTAAAAAGCTGCGAGAGCATGGGAGGTGAGATCGTGGTACAAAAAAAAATAAATAAATAAATAAAAGCGTTTCACAGTCCAAATGGTGCAAGATACTCACACTTCTATAAGTTAAACTCCTCAAAGTTTCTCAATTAGTAATTACTCATTTACGAAAGTCATTAGGAGAGGAACAGACTTTAGGCAACAAAGCGAGACGTGTGTGTGTGTGTGTGTGTGTGTTTATTAAATGACAGTTTAATAGAGAAAGAAAGAAATAAAGAATGGAAGGAAAAGAGTTGGCAGGCTGCACATGTTATTTATTTTGTGTAAGTGTTGTAAGTAAAACTCCTCATCAAAGAATAAAGAATAGAATTCGTGAGTGAGGAGGGAAAATAGATGAAAGCCAGAAAAGGCAAGCAAAAAGAAAGAAAAGACGAGAGTAAGGAACGGAAGAGAAAGAAGTAGGATAACGAGAGATAAAATGCGGGGAGAAACAAAAGGAAAGGAAGGAAAACAGATCAAGTGAGAGAATAAAAGAGGGTGTGTGGGGGGGTATAAATAAATACCAGGGCTCGAAATGCCCCGATAGGTGAGAGGCGCCCTGTCTCAGGTTTAGTCCTGCCTTGTGCCCGGTGTTTTCGGGATACACCTTCAGCCCCACAAAGGTGAAAAAAAATAAAGGAATGAATGAATGTACAATTGTGTGTTATGACTGTGTTCCTCACAAGCGACTCTCAGAAGATCCAGATCAATAAACTCGTTTTGTTTTATTTTGGAATAATCCGACTTTAAGGGATGTTCCATGTTTAGGTTTTAGTTAGCGTTCCTTAATTGGTATAGTTTGGGATTGTTTTTGTCTATTGATTCTGTTTGATCTCATTTATCTTATTTTATGATGATATATTTTAGATTATAGTTGAAAGCTGAAACACAGAAAGCTGCCTTTCGTAATTCACTAGTAACTTCGCTGGGCGGGACAGGGCGTCAGCGGGAAGTCCTTCATCAGAGAACGGCACAAGCCGGTGGACTCCTGAGTCCAATTTCGACGTACTGTGTAGAGTCACATGACCTTCTGTGAGAGAGTAATAGAGGATATAAGGGAACAAGCAAAGGGTGTTAACTCAAATAGAGAGAGAGAGAGAGACTAGGAATCAGACAGACAGTGAGAGGGGGACAGACAGACAGACAGACAGACAGACAGACAGACAGACAGTGAGAGGGGGACAGACAGACAGACAGTGAGAGGGGGACAGACAGACAGTGAGAGGGAGACAGACAGACAGTGAGAGGGAGACAGACAGACAGACAGACAGACAGTGAGAGGGGGACAGACAGACAGACAGACAGTAAGAGAGGGACAGACAGACAGAGAGAGAGAGACAGACAGACAGAGAGAGGGAGACAGACAGACAGTAAGAGAGGGACAGACAGACAGACAGACAGACAGACAGACAGACAGAGAGAGAGAGAGAGAGAGACAGACAGACAGTGAGAGGGGGACAGACAGAGAGACAGACAGACAGAGAGACAGACAGACAGACAGACAGACAGTGAGGGGGGCAGACAGAGAGAGAGAGACAGACAGACAGACAGTGAGAGGGGGACAGACAGACAGACAGAGAGACAGACAAACAGACAGTGAGAGGGGGACAGACAGACAGAAAGAGGGGGACAGACAGACAGAGAGACAGACAGACAGACACAGAGAGAGACAGACAGACAGACACACAGAGACAGACAGACAGAGAGACAGACAGTG
>JAUZSU010059557.1:0-20985 GCA_034780255.1 Parotocinclus maculicauda | reverse complement strand
ACATGCAGACTCCACACAAAAAGGACCCAGGTCTCTCCACCCTGGGATTGAACCCGGGACCTTCTTATTGTGAGGCAGCGGTGCTACCCATCAGTCCAAAGACCGGAGTGTGTGTGTGTGTATGTGTGTGTGCGCGCCCTACGATGGATTGGCACCTCGGGCACTGGCCGGCCCGTGACCCTGTGTGGATTAAGCGGAAGATAATGAATGAATGAATGAATGCAAAAGTTGCCATAATTAGAAAGTGCAGAAGTTTGTAGACGGTTGTATTTGTTGTCTGGTATGACTAAAATGCAGCAATAACTGCAATTACTGTAGTAACAATTGATCAGTCTTGCATATTGGCTTGGATGGAAGTCTAATTTAATTTTGCACTTATTCCTCCATGCAGAACAGCTTCAACTCTGGGATGTTGGAGGTTTTCCTCACATGCACTGGTTCCATACTATTTTCACTGAATTAAGGTTGGGACTTTAAGGGCAGCACGGTGACAAGCAAGGTCCTGGGTTCTATTTCAGAATGGAGCGACCTGGAACCTTTCTGTGACCTTTCTGTGTGCATGTCCTTTCCGTGCAAGCATGTGCTTACTCACACAGTTTCCTCACACAGTCCAAAGACATGTATGCTAGGTTGATTGATTAGTCTAAATTGCTTTTAATTAGGTCTCCAACGACAGGTGGAGCGGCACATCGGTCAGAGTATATTTCTGACGTATCAATGGCTGTGTTTAACGACCCATGTGGACCGACAAGCGGACACTGCCCTACTGGGAAAAAACACTAGGAACTAGGACAAGGTTGGAACTTTGACTTGGTCATTAAAGAACATTGCATTTAATCTTTTTTACTTTTATTATTTGGCAGATAGTTTCTCCCGAAGGTGTTTACAGGTCAGGGCACTGTCCAGGCCAATCAGGTTCTTTCATACCAAACTCACCCAACCATTGCATGCAGCTGCTTGTCCATGGAAACCCTTGTCATGAAACTGGCGCACTGTTTTTGTGCTCATGTTGAGAGGATGTTTGGAACGCTTCAGTTACTGTGTTAGCAGCGTTGTCGACTTTTATGCACTGTGCTCATCAGCAGTGATGGGAATAACGGCGTTGAAACTCCAGTGGCAAAACAGCCTTTTCCAGATGGAAATACCGACACTATTTCAAACTCACTGAGGTCAAAGGTAAAAATGTGCACGTCGAGTGCACATTATGTCCCCGAACGAAAAATTTGTCCACGTCTTGTGTAAGCAACTCCTTATGAAACACGCTCTGAGAAGGTGGTGGGGGGTGGGGGTTACGGGGGCAAGTAACACAAAAGTAACGCAATAGTTACTTTTACTGGTAACTAGTTACTTTTATAGTGGAGTAACTCAGTTAGTAACTCAGTTACTTTTTTGGAGAAGTAACTATAACTAATCACTTTTTCAAAGTAACGTGCCCAACACTGTTCACCAATACACCAACATCCAAAACACATCATGTGCTGTGCTTTTTCATTCCTATGAACAAAATGTAACCTTTCCAAATAAATGAAACTCTTAAGAAGTCATCCATAACTTTCTGTCCAACACTGATCAGCAGTGGAAAAAATTAATGAATACTAAAATACTAAATAGAATCATTTTGACCTTTAAATGAAAGTACTGTCATCTCATCTTGTCATCTTCACACTGTACCTTGTATTATTACAGATACAATATTGCCTTAGTGACAGCAAGAATAAAGGAAGACAAGCATCAAGACTCTTCTCTTTACTGACACCCAGGTGATAGAATGAGCTTCAACTGTGTCTCCCGCTGTCTGCAAACAGCGGCTAAAGACTAATCTTTTTACTCAGCAATTAGGCAGAAACTGTAACTGCACTTACTCATTTAAATAATAGTTAAAATAACTTACTTTTATTGTTATTTTTCCTTTATTACGTTTTTCCTACATCAACTCCTAACATGTTTTAGTTGGATGTAGGCTATTTGTACAAGCATTTTGTAGTCTACTAAGCATACAAAGTACACTTTATAATTGCTCTGGGTAAGGGCATATGCTGAATGCTGTAAATGTAAATAAAGAATTAAAAACATCTGGAAACATATTTAAAGAACCTGCCTGGAAGAGGTCACACTATGCTTTGTTACTATGCTTTGGGACTGCGGGAGCTTAGAGTGTAAGGTACTGGACTCTGGCCCTGATGGTCTTGGGTTTACATTCCACCTCTGCCAAGCTGCCACAGTTGAGTCCTTGAACAAGGCCCTTAAACCACCATTGCTTAAAGTTCAAGACTGTATGAGTTGTAAGTCGCTCTGGATAAGGGCGTCTCCTAAATGCCGTAAGTGTAATACATACAATAACCTTAACGATATCACAGTTGAATATTTGTAGACTTTCTGTACCAACAATGTCTATGTCACTATTTCTATAATAAACTAAATAAACTAACAACTTTAAGGCAGACAAAATGTTTTTTTTTATCTCACCACACACAGCAAGTACCTGGAGTTTCATAGTTTTTACTGGAACTTAAATAGGTTAAATAGGTTCTATCACAAAAAACTTTGTCCTAATAGCCAGTATATTCAATCAAATTAACCCAAAAAATGGTCAGTAAACATGTAATCACACTTTTTATATGACCATTTCAAACCCCTACGCTGAAAATATTTTGTGTTTATGAAATCCTTAAAACCTACAGTACTGTGCACATTTCATCACCAATAGATTTTATATATACAATTGGTTTCAGCATACAGTGGGAACGGAAAGTATTCAGACCCCTTTAAACTTTTCACTATTTGTTTCATTGCAGCCATTAGCTAAAATCAAAAAAGTTAGTTTTATTTCTCAATAATGTACACTCAGCATCACATCTTGACAGAAAAAACAGACATGTCAATTTTTTTGTAAATGTATTAAAAAAAGAAGAAAAATATCAAAAGGTCATAAGTATTCAGACCCTTTGCTGTGACACTCATATTTAACTCACAAGCTGTCCATTCAGTTCTACTCCTTTATTGGAGTCCTTCTGTGTTTAATTGCACTGGTTGGACTTTATTAGGAAAGGCACACACCTGTCTATGTAAGACCTCAGAGCTTAAAGCAAATGTCAATGCAAATGTGAATCATGAGGTCGAAGGAACTGCCAAAGGAGCTCAGAGACAGAATTGTGGTAAAGCATAGATCTCTTTCTAAACCTGGACGTCCAGCCAAACTGAGCAATCATGGGAGAAGAGCCTTGGTGAGAGAGGTAAAGAATAACCCAAAGATCACTGTGGCTGAGCTCCAGAGATGCAGTAGGGAGATGGGAGAAAGTTCCACAAAGTCAACTATCACTGCAGCCCTCCACCAGTTGGGGCTTTATGGCAGAGTGGCCCGACGGAGCTGAAAGCCCGCATAGAGTTTGCCAAAAAACACATGAAAGACTCCCAGACTATGAGAAATAAGATTCTCTGGTCTGATGAGACGAATTTTGAACTTTTTGGAGTTAATTCTAAACAGTATGTGTAAAGAAAACCAGGCACTGCTCATCACCTGCCCTATACAATCCCAACAGTGAAACATGGTGGTGGCAGCATCATGATACGGGGGTGTTTTTCAGCTGCAGGGACAGGACGACTGGTTGCAACTGAAGGAAATATGAATGCGGCCAAGTACAGACATAACCTGGAAGAAAACCTCTTCCAGAGTGCTCAGACTGGGCCGATGGTTCACCTTCCAACAGGACAACGACCCTAAGCACACAGCTAAAATAACAAAGGAGTGGCTTTGGAACAACTCTGTGACCATCATTGACTGGCACAGCCAGAGCCCTGACCTAAACCCAATTAAGCACCTTTGGAGAGACCTGAAAATGGCTGTTTGCCAATGTTCACCATCCAACCTGACAGAACGGCAGAGAATCCCCCAAATCAAGGTGTGAAAAACGTGTTGTATCATTCCCAAGAAGACTCATGACTGTTCTAGCCAAAGGGAAACTTATACTAAATACTGAGCAAAGGGTTTGAATACTTATGGCCATGTGATATTTCAATTTTTCTTTTTTAATAAATTTGCAAAAAAATCTACATGCAGTCTACTGTTTTTTGTCTGTCAAGATGGGACGCTGAGTGTAAATTAATGAGAGATAAAATTAACTTTTTTGATTTTAGCAAATGGCTGCAATGAAACAAAGAGTGATCAGTTTAAAAAGGTCTGAACACTTTCCGTACCCAGTGTATATGACAGATGAGGGACTGTTATGACATAGTTGTGGTATGCACTGACAACTTCACTGTTGTTGGCTGGTAGTACACATCATTATGTGAAGTATCTTTTCATCAATTTGTATACTTAACCACTCCCAAATTCATAACCATACATCTGCTCTTCACCATCTACTAATCCTAGTGTCTCCATGTCAATTAAAACACTTTTTACTTATATAACTGTTTACACTTGACATTTAATTGAGGAACATGAGCAGACATGTCCCCCCTGTTCCTTTGATTACCATAATACATAGCATGGAGACAGCAAGTGAGAGGCAGAAGGTTGTTACAGGACCTGTGTAAAGGACCCCCCAAAGAACTCACATAACAACTGGAGTTTGATTCCACGTATCATCCAGCAGTATCTTCTATTTGCCAATAAAAGCCAAATTTGGGCCAAATGCTGGTTCCCAGGAGTACAAATTATTCCTATTCACTAATAAAACTGGACTTCAATTACTTGAGATATTTTGGCACCCTTGCAGAAGAAAAAAAAAGTTTAACTAAGTAAACTTAAATAAGTCAACCATTTAGTTTCAAGTTAATTTCAAGTTTTATGTTACTTCATAAAGACCTAGATGCCACATTGTAACATGTAAGGGACAAACACACAATATCATAGTGTGTAAAAGCACACTGCTTACAAAAATTAAACGATATCATCAGAAAAGCAAATGAAAACTCAAAGAAAGTTGTTCGATTCTGCAAATTAGATGTAAACTCAATTATCATGATTGAGTAGAAAGTGACATATTCATGGTGGTGAACAGAAGCATGCCAAGCTGGACGAGAGTGCCATGGGGCATGGACAGGATTAGATAATTCAGCAGTTCTTGTGGGATCCTCTTTCATCTTTCCAGTACATCCCAAGCAAGCTCAATTGAATTCAGGTCTTGAGAACCTGAAGGCCAGTCCATGTATTCGATTCCTGCCTCCTGAAGCATGTTGTTGATGAGATGCACACGATGGGGCCTTGCATTATTATTCATAAAAAGAAAGTTGTTTCCAACTGCTTTATGGCTTGGAAATTGTCCTTGGGTACTAGAAAGGTGCTACATAAATAAAACTTATTTTTATTATTATTATTATTATTATTATTATTATTACTCCCGTGTTCCTTGTTCATGCCAGATCAGGACAGCATGATTGTCACGCTGCACACTGAACCATGACTCATCAGAGAAGAGGACAGTTGACCACTCAACACAGGGCCAATGATGATGCTCATTACCTCACCTTCTACGGATTTCATGGGTATTCAGCAGATGACAGAATGCATACCATTGGTCGCCAGTCATGCAGTCAAACACGATGGAGCTGATTTCGTCTGGTCTGGAGTCCAGGGGCAGCAAGAAACTGTCCCTGCAACCTTGTTGCATTGTTGTGCCTGCTCCTTCTTGCCAATACGGTCAAGTAATGGCCAGCTCTTGCTGTTGTGGCAGATGAGCGGCCCTGCCCTAGTCTTATTTGTACTGTTCCAGTCTCTTGAAAGTAATTCCACATTCTGCCCACACCTTGGGATGTTTCAAGTGCTGTTGCCACTTGTCTGTGGTCGACCAGCTTCAGTGTAAAACTGTGTGCAGCACATTGATTTGCTAAGCCCTTTCATACCCTGTCTTTTTGTGACAGTGTATGTCCTGTTGTACTAACAATGTTGTCACCGCTGGTGTTAACACTAGCAACTTACTTCATAACCCTTAACAGAAGAGATGAGGACTCTCCCAAGAATTGTGTGTGAATACAGTCATCAGATTCAATGCTGTTAATGCCAGTAAAACAGTTATAGCCAATGGAATCCCTAAGTTATTTGATGGTCCGTCCTAAATGCAAAGGAGCCCGGAGAAGTTGATGCTGCTTCTAGACATGGTTAACATGAGGCTTCTATTTTGCACAGTAAAGTGGCATTTGTAAATGAAGCTCTGCATTGTAGTGCTTGACAAACCCATATAATTATATAAACTATTGTTAAATGGTGGTTGACCTTAACACTCTAAAATTCCTGCCAATTTCTTGTAGTGTTTAATGATATTATGCATCGTAGAGGGAGACATATGTAAGTTCTTCTTGCCATATGTGCTCATCAAGACTAAGGATTTCCTGGACACTGCTTTAATTTTTTTTAAACCAAGATTACAATCCCCTGTTGACAATACTTGTTTGAAATCATATGATTATTGATTTTTTTCTCAATTGCCTCTGTGCCAACTTATTTGGAATGACTTGCAGACTTGAAATGCAGAAATGGATGCTTGTTAACAAATTAAATGACCAGAAAAACATAAAATATCATCATAAACTTAAGTATAGGTTTATAATTTCTGCAATTAAATAAAAGTCAAAGTAAATGTAAGAAACACTGTGTGTATTTATATGCATTTTTCATACTGTCTAAATTTTTTTTCTGATTTAGGTCTGTACTTCAGCCAAAAAAGGCAGTCACACCAGACTTTCTGTGCCCACAACACCAACACTAGTTTTACATACTACTCTTAGGTAGCAATATTTCAGTATACATGCCTTGTGAAAATAAATCTTATGACAACCTTATACCATTCTGCACTGACAAACAGCACAGCTACAATGGAATGCAACCAGAGCCAACTTTGGCCCTGATTTGCCCTCTAGTGTATTTGTCTGGTAATCCTCCAAAGAAAAAAAATCTATTCAGGAGAGCATGTGAACAATGCTAACCATGCATCATTGCATTAGTTTGTATAACATGGTGCCGTATTTGAGGGAAAAACTGATGGAATCTAACAATTACCAACAAATTTTCTGTTCTATTTTAGGTTTAAAAACTGGAGAATTCCTTTAGTAAGACTACATGTTATTTGTATGCAGATGCATGTGTAGGAGAAGTTGCAGGTGAGGAACTAAAAAATCTTTTCTCTTTTAAAAAACCATCAGACTTTGTAAACGCTCACTGTATACGAATTTGGACGTGTATAATCTCAGTCAACTTGTGCTGCAGCTCAGACACAGTATAGCTGTGGATCTTGCCTAGTGATGTGACTTAAGAGCTAACATACCATACTATCATATAGTTAATTCAGAAGAACTTTGCAGTTACAGATTCTTTTAAGACGTTTTATTAAAAGCATACACATACAGATCAGTTTGGTTGGTTTTTGTAATGTCGCTATCAGCATTAATTTCCATTTTCATGACAAACACAGGTTTATATCTACATTTATGTCATTTAGAAGACACCCTTATCCAGAGCGACGTAATAATTCTTACAATACAAGCAATTGTGGGTTAAGGGTCTTGATCAGGTGGGATTTGAAGCCTGGACCTTCTGGTCCATAGTCCAGTACCTTATCCACTAGGCCACCATTGTCCCCTTATTTACAAAGTTACTTCAAATCTAGTCATAAATATATGCGTAAATTATGCTTTTTTCAAAATGAAATATTTCATATTTTTTGTGTGCAGTGCATATAAACAGATCAGGTGATCAATTACCTACTGTCTTCGGACTATGGGAGGAAACCAGAATACCCAGAGTAAACACACACACACACACAGGGAGGACATGCAGATTTCACACAGAAAGGACCCTGGCTGCTCCACCAAGGGACTGAACAAGGGACCCCTGAAGTAACATATCTAATAAATATTTGGGATGATGTCAACTGCTTTGTGTTCGAGGAAATTCATAGCCTAAAAAAGTGGCTAAATGTGACCACAAGACATTGTTGCTGACATTTTACAGAAAAATAAAACGCTTAAAAGCAAGTTAAAAAACACAACAAGGACGCAAACCATAAAAGTGACCATGTCCATATAACGTGCACCTTTTAACATGACCATTTAAGTAGTACCTGTTACTGTTGACTCCTTTTGATTGTTTACCTCCGAATGAACGGGTCACATGATTTTTTTGCGTGAACTGTTCAGACAGATGTCTGATGTAGGTTGCATTATAAATATAGTATGAAAAACTCTGTTTGGGCCACTTTTCCTGCAGTGTGAATGCAGCCTTAAATGCTAATACAGGATAATGGAATTATACAGTCAATTTCGGGATAAATGGCACCCTTGGTCTAAATGGGTAAGCTCTTTTATCCTGGGCTTTATTTATGTATTATGTCTTTGTGGTTAGGTATATTAAGCTCACACTAGAGGTGAGAGGAGAACTAACCTTCACGTTACAGAAAGACCGTCCCCAGTCACAAATTTTAGTTCTTCCTGAGGAATCCCCAGACAGCCCCAAGTCAACTTTGAGAAATAATCACTCCAGCAGGCTTTAGGTCTGCCCTGGAGTCTACGTCCAAAGAGGTGTGCATGGAACAGCTCTAGTGGGAGATCAAGGGGCATCCTTATAGGATACCCAAACCACTTCACATGGCTCCTCTCGAGTTTCAGGAGAAGAACTCCCTTTCTCTTTTTCTCCTCTCATCTGAAGTGAGCACCTCACTATCTTCTATGAGAATACAATGGCCTCTGACTTGGAGGTGCTGATTTCCATTCCAGCTGCCTCACATTTAGCAGTTAAACTAACCACAAAAACTCTTTAAACTTGTTTTAAGTAAATATACATGCCACAATTATTGGTAATTCATTTAAACCTGTTTAAATGTTTCACCACGATATATATTTGTGCTTAACACAGGGGCCAACTTTCTCTTAGCCATTCAACAAAATGGCAAATATCATGCAATAGAGAAATTACATAAGACAAAAGAATTCATAAATCAGACAATAGAAATAAATATATATAACAAAATATACTCCAGACACAAGTATAGTTCCACTGCATGCAATGTGAGCAGGACAGTCAGGAAGGAAAAACTTTTCCAATGATCATGGTTGGGTATCTGCAATAGCATATTGCTGTAATCTTGTCTTCGAATAGACCTCAATTTGAACAGACTACATGAGAAGCAAGTCAGAGGAAAGCCTAATTCAATCTAACCACAAGGGTAAATGTCTGGCATTCACTAGATGGCATTAGAATGCAAACTGAGTTTAGGGTCAGATGAGACAAAAATGGGGTTCGACAACAAACCCGCAAGGTGGGTTTGAGGCAAAAAAACAAAATCAGGTTAACTAGACAGAAAATAACATAATCACCAATGTTAAGTATAATGAAGTATCTGATGATGTGATGATGTTATTCCTTCAAATGCACTGCTTATCTTCTAATCATCAGTGTAGTTCTTAGATGCCTTGCTCTGCATCTATAAAACTTATCAAGCATTATAGGGGAAGACAGTGCTATCATGTCGACAATGGGATAACCTTTTTAGCTATCAGTCATGAAAACCTCTACTGTAATCTGGGTAACAAACGTTACTGCTCCCTTTAAACTTAAAGAAAATTACATTTAAAGTCTAAAAAGACTAGAAACAGCTACAGCACGCACAGCAGTGGGAAAAATTCAATACAGCGCCTTACATTTATTCTGTGCTGGACCAGGAATGCACAGAGACAGAAAGACAGACAGACTGGCAGACATATACACATAGTGAGAGACAAGAGAGAATAGAGAGAGAGAGAGTACTCCATAGGGCATTTAAAAATGGGTGTGTTGCACTTTTACAGTGAATTATGATGCTTTATCCAGAGTTTTCTAGGTCAGGTTAAAATATAAAACATGTTTTCAGAATACTCATATTTCACCCCTCTGGTCCAGAGTAAAGATATGGTTCCAACAAAATAACTTTGTGCTTTGTACAAAAGAAAGGTATGTCCACAGACTAAGGTAATAAAATAATATTCATGCCCTCAACGTAAATGCTCATGTATTAATGTTTGAGCTTGGGCTAAAAAGTTAATTTCTGAATTTTGCACTGGTGGCCAAATCTGACTGTGATCTGTTAATCTGAAAAGAGGCTTGTCTTCTTCCCAAGGACTTTACTGCAGTGATTTCAATAGTCATGAGGACTAGCATTATGTTAACTGTCTACCAACAACTATCTGCACTATTCATTTCATGATCTTGCTCACTGAAGCAGACAGGGCAAAAACTTTTAAATGTATTTATTTATTTTCTATTAACAGTGTTTATTGGTATTATGAAATGGGGCATAATGAATGAATGAAAAGCAGCAACTTTCAGGATGTCAAAGAAGTCATAGTTTTTTTTATCACATGTTTAACACTCAATAAAAAATCTGAAAAGGTTCACAGACAGTGAATTGAAAGCCACTAGTAGACTATTTACCTGACTTGATTGGAGCTGCTTTTAAAAAAAGGCGAGGTGCCACCAAGTATTAATAACACATACTACTATTTTTGTCTGTATGTGTGAGGTTCCACTCCCATTCTTTCTGCCTCATTGTGGCAGTGATGGCTAGGGTCGAGAGGCCCCCATAGCAGAAAGAAAGAGAGGCGGAGGTGTACACGACCCTCACAGGGAGACCCTGTGATGACCCGACGCAGACAGGAAAAAGGAAGTGGGACTTCTGACCCAGTCAAGAGGCTCCTGTCGTGCCTCCTGGTGTGAAAATTGCGGATGGAGGGCTTGACAAGCCCCGCAGGACTTCGATGAGCCATGAGAAAGAAGCAGCGCAGCTTAACTCTCCAAGGCAACCCAGGGGAGGGTCTGGTTACACATTGCACCCTGAGAAACAACACAAGAATGTTGCCACATGTAGGCCTTTTTCTCTCTTAGATCAGAAGTCAAAGGTAGCAGAAGCTGCATGGACTGCTTACAGGGTAAATCACTGAGGTGTGAGGAATGTCATGATACACTGCACTTAAAAAATATCTGGTAGAAAAGTCATTACCTGTTATAACATCCGTTGTAAGACGGCTCATAGACTCTAAATAAGCTGTAGCTGAACAAGGTTTGATTTGCTATCTGTAACAATTATGTTAATCTTCACATTACAGTGCCTCCAGAAAGTTAGAAGTTGGTTTGTCCTTGACATTCTGAATGAATTATCATTTACTTAATGCTAGTCATGATAGCCCCACTATTACACCATGACTGGGCGCCACTCTTAGCCTACAGTTAGGTAATTGTGCCCTGTCAGTGGGATAACATAGGAGTTGGAAGGTGAAGAGTAGAAGAGGAGGGGCAGAGCAGCCTTGAACTTTCGGGCTAGGGGGTAGGCTCGAAGCATGATGGGAAGGAACATGGGGTTCAGCCTCATTAGCAGCCAACTAATTGGAGGAAAAGACCTCTCACATTCTCCGTCTAACCTCCTAGGCAGCAGGGGAGAGAGGGCCAGATAGAAGGAGCATGGGAGACTGTGAGAACGATTGGAGGAAAGGAATTAAGGAGTAACAGAAGTATGAAGAAGAAATGGGAATGGGAAAAAGAAGAAGTTACTGTGGACAAGTAGAGACTGAGATTAGTGGTAAGAATGAATGGGAGAAAGACAGGTTTTGGAAAATACATTGTAGTAAAGATATATGGGTTTGCCTTAACTGCAATGGCAGCTATACAGAGAGGTGCACACAAGACAAAAATGTAAGCATACTGTGGGGGGACTGTGGGAAATTTTGATTTCAGGGTCAACCCTAACCATACTTCAGCTCTGTTTATGTGGAAGATTTGACATCGTGTTCAATGAATCTGTGGAACCCTTTTGCCTGATGCCCATTAAACAGATCAGTGATCTCTTATAACAGGCATGACAGCCAACTACAGGTGTATTCACTTGTGGATATGTTTATGCATCCTCAGAGGAAAGCTTTTTTTCTGACCAATGGGTCACTCTGATTCAGTGGCAGCTGGTGTTTTTTTAAATGGGGGAATCACATATGATCCCTCATTTTACTGGCCAGTCATGGAATAGCAATAGCATAGGGATTATTTTATTTTCCCAGTGAAGCTGAATTTAGATATACTGACCAATTTTAAGGCGTTTAATATAATATTACATATTGTTTTATCTTTATAAACTGTAAATACTGTAAATAAATTGTAAGACCTACTGGCACCAATTATTACATTCTGAGAAGTCAGTCAAGTTCCTGATTCCGTCAAAGGCACTGTTCAGTGAAGGGAATTAGAGTTTAATGACTGACCAGCACAATACTGCCATGAGATATTTTATCATTTGATTAGCTGAAATGGTGAAGTGGAGGCATACACTCTATCTGGACTCAAGAGACATCAATTAAAAATGTGTAACATTTGTTTACTAATGGACTTTAATCTACATTTACATTTACATTTACGGCATTTAACAGACGCCCTTATCCAGAGCGACTTACAATTCATACAATATTGCAATTCAAGCAATTATGGGTTAAGGGCCTTGCTTAAGGACCCAACAGTGGCAGCTTGGCAGAGGTGGGATTTGAACCCTGGACCATCAGGTCCAGAGTCCAGTACCTTAACCGCTAGGCTACCGCAGTGATCTAGTTTTATAAAGTCATACCAAAACAATTACTAAATAAACATTTTATCACCTTAAATATATCAACAACAGTAGACATTTCTTGACTAAACCATATTTGTAGTTATTAAAGCATTTTTTCCAGTAAGATTTATTACTTTAATGAGCAGAATGTCTAACAAGGAAATAATAATAATTAATTCAACTGACACAAAATGCAGCTTCCAGAGTTCTCACTAGGACCAAAAGCTAGGAACACATCAACTAAACCGCCTTCTTCTTTATATTCTATTAACTTTGACATGATATGTAAAAATCAGTTTTTGTATTTATTTTGTAAAGAACTTTACAGTGTCTGACCCAGTGTACAAAAACGTGCTATATAAATTAACTTTCCTTGCATTTCCTATGTCTGTGAAGTAACTTTATGTCAACTGTAGCACATGTGCAGTGAAACACTTTTTTATCAAATGATTCTGTTCTGACAATGCAAAGACAATTTCATTCCAATTTTTGGTGTCCATAAACCCTCAAAGCTTTTTCATTAAAACATTAAAAAAGGTTTATTAATTGCCCAACTATTCAGACTTCCATTTGGATGGATTATTTTGTAATTACTTTTCTTTTCTCAGAGCATGGAACATATAATACACCATATAAGTATGACTCAAGGTAGCAAAAATTCGAATGAAGTGTCATTGAGAGAACGCAGACTATAGTCAACGGTAATGATTTATACAGTCTATTCACAAACAAGAATAAAGGAAGCATGAATAAAAGCATTACATCTTCCATACTCATGAACAAAAGGCGTTGATGGAAATGGCCATTGTTGTTTGTGTTACTGCGGTTAGGCAGATGTTGTGGATATCTTTTGTGTAAATGGTGTGCGTATGCTGTAAACTTCTGGAACGTGGTGCACTCATTTCTTGGATCTAATAGAAGAGAAAACTTAGAGTGAGGGAATGCAAGACACTCAAGTGAACACAAGACAGAACACTGCAGTGTCTCAAACTCAGCCCAGCTATAGACATAATACATGGGAGGTGAAAGGGGAGAAAAACAAGTCACAGGGGAGGGAGTGACAAAAGATTGAGAAAACATAATAGTGAACACATGGGTGGAGATATAGGGATATTGGGAATGACAGTAAGAAAGTGAGAGTGGCACCAGAGGACAACTTAACACATCATAAAGTAAAGCTTAAAATAGAGAGTGACAAGAAACAGACATATAAGGGAAAGTACAAGATGGGAGCAATGATGTCGAGAACAGGGATAAAAGCAGCTAGTCTCTTTATAGTGCAGCATTTTTTATCCAATTTATTTTCACAGCGCATTCCATCAAACTTTGGCACACATTATTAGAAACCCTATTGCCTCCTAACCTCTTCAGCAGTGCTCCAAACACTTCTCACAGTGACTGAAAAGCTCCGGAATCAAAGGCCAATCAGATAATTGCAGCATTTGACACTAGCTGCAGTACTCGCTGGGAGAGAGCTGGCCCTCTGCAGTAATTCTATCCTCTGGGAAGTCCAACAGATGGTCTCAATGAAGGCGGTGATGGCAAGACATGTTATACAAATATTAAACCTTAATTTGACAATCAATGTAAGTAAAACTACATACCAGGGCAACAGAGGACAGAACACAAACACAAAAAAACCACAACCAAGAAGTCTATTTCCCTTTTTCCCTTGAGTGTAGGCAAGCAACACATGCAATGTATACCCAAAAATACCAGTGGAAATCCTTTATAATATTAACCTGGACTAACATCGTGCCACAAATGTTTGCCCTGGATAAGGCACAAAAGCTACCACATATCAGCTAAAATATATATCAGAGCCGACACCAGAGCAATATCAGCACGTGAAAATGTTGTGTATTTTGCCACCACCCAAAGCGAAATATGCTAAATTTACTAAAACATGCTGCTAAAATGCAGTCAGGCTGGTTGTTGTGGTTGTAAAAACAATATATAACAGATAGTAGTATAGTATAATAGTAGATTTGTTCTATTCTCTTGGAACTGTTGCAGTATGCTATGCTGCTGCATAGATTTTGTTAGCTGGGCAACAATAGTTGCCTACATCTCACTTTAAAGAAACTGTATTTTGATTTCCTTATTTCATTTAGACAGCAAAGGAAAACCATTAGTCTGCCCATAGTGTCTTAATAGGTTTAACTGATAAAGACCTCTTTTTACAGAAAAATTACCAATCATATTCTCTGCTTCTAGTGAGACAAGGCCACAAGGCCATATCTCGTTTTGAGCATATTTGTTGATAACTGCTTTAAACAAACGTTTTTGGCGCTGCTCTTGAGTGGGGAGGATTTTTTTCCACTAGTCGCCAAAGCAGGTTATTTTTGGTAGCAGGTAACTAACAGACGTGTGCTAAGAAAGATTTGAAAATCAACATAAGAACAATGCTGACAACATATCAGTTTACACCCATACAAAAACTTGATCTTGCAAAATGATTTAGTGTAATCCATAAAGGAACTACTGACAGCATTATGAATATAAAGCTTTTCCTCTACTTCTGAAGCACAAATAAATAGCTGGTGATTACTTGCACATGGAGTATGTATTAATTCCTTCCAGTTTCAAATCCCATATATATTGTTGTACATGTGCTTAGCGAACATGAACAATGGTGTAGGGAATTCAATATGGATATGGACACATGGTCGTTGACCATTTGCTGACATGAAACAGCTTTAGCACAATGTCATTTTATTTCCTTTCTTTACAGAGGCATATTCATTTTAAACTTGGCCTGGCTTAAGTATTACATCAGCTGTGTTAACCGTGAGAAAGCAGATCCGGCATAGCTGAGGGAGACTAAAAATTCTTTTCAACCTCCATAAAACATTTCTCAGTATTTAGCATGGTCCCTGCTGTCACAGTGTCAGAGGAGGTTCTAATCTAAAGCCAAACAAACTATACCTCTGTGGCACTGACCTCAACAACTGCTACACTAGGAGTCTGAAGGAGAAGCCCATTAGAAATGACCTTAAAGCAAGTTGTTTAAAAAATTTGATTTGTTCCATAAAGTGACTCCTTCGACACCCAGAACCCTGAGTTTTTCCCATATGACGAAGCATGCTTCACAAATGAAGAAAGATATTTGCAGCTGGAAGGCTAAAAATCAAACAAGAGATCATACAAAGCTTAATGACACAAGGAGGATCTTTCTCTGACCGTACCATTTTACATGTTAAGGAATAAAAGGAACACTAACTTTGATTAATACACAGGCCAGCAAAGCTCCTGGTTGCAGAAAACTAATGAAGACGTAATGTGCAATTTGAAAAAAATAATAATAACAGACTACAACATATGAAAGCTAAACACAAATTAAAAACAATAACAAAGCATTCCCCCAATCATTGATTACTGTAACTATAAACTAGGAGCTACTATCACAAAAACTTATTAAAATAACATTTCCCTGGACTGAGAAAAAAATTCAAATTCACTTATGCTGAACTCTTCAGGACTTTCAAAAATAGTGGAAGCCATGCCCTAATATTGTCCATGGAGATATTAAACTTATAACAAATGTAGTGGACAGAGATTAGGGATTTTACTTTATATAAGTACACTGTACATAGTTATATAAATAGGTTGTTACAACACATAAGGTTAATCTCTATTTATGTCGAACTACAGCTGCGCCAAATGGCACATAATTAGATTTTTGAGTTTGCTACATCAGTTTTTATGGTGGCAATTTTTAGTAACTTTTGATTGTGAAGCTCAAGTCATTCTCTGCCATGATAATAAGGTCTTATTACAAAAATGACTGTGTTGCAGCAACTGCATTTCAGCCCTACAAAATAGCATGCTAACATAATTTGAGTGATGATCTTGATAGCTCGGTAGAAAAGGTTAATGAGGACAAATCAGCTGACATCAGTCTGTCATGATGATTAGAAGAGAAGACTGGTTACTTTAAAAGAGTAGTGGTGCTTTTAAGTTTTCTTCTGTTATCCATTCTGTCCTCCACGGAAACGTGCAATAATTATTGCATTGCATCAAAGGGATTTCACAGACAAGGACATTACTGCTTATAAGATAGCACCTCGATCAACCATTCATCGAATCAACTTCAAGCAGAGTGGTTCAACTGCAGTGAAGAAGGTTTCAGGGTGCCCAAGAAAGTCAAGCAAGCATCAGGACCGTCTCCTAAAGAGGATGCAGTTATGAAAACTGGTCACCACCAGTGCAGAACTTGTTCAGGAATGGCAGAGGGTAGGTGTGAGTGAATCTGAATGCACAGTGAGGCTTGGTGTCAGGAAGGGTAGCAAAAAGCCACTTCTCTACAAGAAAAGCATCAAGGACAGACTGACATTCTACAGGGAGTATAGGGATTGGACTACAGAGTACTGGGGAAAAATATTTCCTCTGATAAAGTCCTTCAGACCGTTTGGGCATCTGGAAAAATAATTGTCTGAAGAAGAAAAGGTGAGCGCTACCATGAATCTTGTGTCATGCCAACAGTAAAGCATCCTGAGACCATTCATATGTGGGGTTGCTTCTCATCCAGGGAAGTGGGATTGCTAATAAATCTTGCCTAAGAACACTGCCATAAATAAGGAAGGGTAGCAAAACCTCCTCCAAAAGCAACTATTCCCGATGACCCAGGAGAAATCTGGAGAACAAAGCTTTTTCCAGCATGATGGAGCATTATGTCATAAGACTAAAGTGACAACCGAATGTCTTGGGGAACAAAACATTGAAATTTTTGAAAACTTTCCAGATCTCATCCCATTCAGTACCTGCCTAAACAGGATGTATTTGTCAATATAAAGTTTAAAGAATGTATGGAATGCTTCTAATTGTATTTGTAAAATTTCAAATTTGTGCCATTCTCAAAACTTTTGGCCATGACTGTACACACAGACTGTCCTGCCTGTCTGAGTGTTTACAATGGTTGTGAATGTGCTTGTCTAGCTTGTACAGAAAACTCCTGTCTCTAGCACTCCTCCCTTCGGCAACACAATCAGCTGCCTAATGGAGGTGAGCACTCCTAAGCTGCCCTCATAGCCTCCATACAGCTGATCTTTGATTATGGAATATAGTGTTTGTCTATCTAGAATGTGTTTTTAAATATCCACCAATTGCTTTTTAGTCCTAGCCTGACCTATCTTATTCATATAGAGCGTGTGAGTGATGAGGTCTACTGGAATGACATAATGCAGTCAAGTAATTAGGAAAATTATGGTTTCACCCAGTGGAGGATTGACCCTACCCCGGGCTCCTGGACTTCCCCCACATCCTACTCTAACTTTCCTCTCTGTCCTGTTTAAACAAGAGCACCATGTTAATGTTAATGCACTCAGACAAGCCTGTTGAGGGAAGGGTCACAGTGGGAGCCTCTGGAACACACACACACACACAAATTATATTTATGTATGCACAAGATACACTGTCTGATATACATACAGTCCAGAAACAAACAAAAAGTCCATACCGTGACTTTCTCACACTCTTTCCACTAAGAAATGTTTTACAGAGACAAAAGGAAGCAAGTCTAATCCTGACTTATGACTCCGCACACAGAGGTTTCAACACCACATAACTTTTGGTCTTACTAACCAGGCACGGCTGTTTAGTGTGGCACAATCTTGCAGTTGCCGCACAAATCCCTCATGATGACCTTCTAAAGCCAAGCATACACTATATATTACCCAGGATTTTCCTGTCATATAGGAATAGTTATAGTTTACCAGTTTTAGGGTGATACAGACTTTTGAAACATACTTAGGTCGATTTCAAATAATCTGCATCAAACAATTATCACTAAAGTGTGTTGATTTTATGTCCAAATGTCACGCTGCCCCATGCAGTTAAGCCTCCGGATTGCCATGCTCCCACTTGACCGTTTATTAATTCTCTACACCTGCTTCCAATTATCTGTTAATTTGTGAAGTTTCATAGTTACTGATTGTTTACCTGTTATTTCCTTTATATACGTTTTGCTATATCTTGTTTACCATTACTCGTTCCCAGTTTTCCTGCCTTTTCTGATTTTGTCTGTTGGATATCCTGCCTTCTCGTGTTTTAAGCATGCTGCCTCGGCTACTCTCTGTGTCTGCCACTTTTTGCTCTGTCAGCCTGTGTTTAACCGCAGCTTTGTGTGTTCGTTTACCTTTCTGGGCTTGCATGACAGTAAAATTCACCCACATGTAGACAGCCAGAAACAGCTTGGTCCAGAAAGAGAGTACTGCTCACAGTCTGCTGCCTGGCCAACCACAGCAGCTCCTTCTTTCCCAGCAATAGCAGCTCGTGGCCCTTGGACCTGCTATAGTGGTACTTTTGCAGTAAGTTGCAAATTTGACCAGAACCCAGTTCAACTCTGTGCCCACAAGCCCATATATCCCAAGTCTGCACCCAGCCCTGTATCTGTTCTGTCCCAAGGCCAAGGCAAACCTACCACACCCCAACCTAAGACTCCCCCCATTCTCTTTCATTCCAGTAAGCTCACCCTATTCTGAGCAGAACCATGGCATAAGGGATGGCGTGATGGTAGCTACAAGAATGGTGGTGCTGATTACAGGGAATTGCTAAGCTTACTTATCCGTCGTCTGATTTTGACAATAGATTGGGCACAGAGAGAGAAATGAAGAGGTCTAGCACTGAGCACTGTGGGACTAAATAATTGCATTTAACTATGCGATTGTATATTCATTGATGACAACTAATATATAAGCATAAAGTGAACAGCCATCTTGTTTACTAGTCATGTTCATTTAGCATCTAATACTGATTGCTGTTAAATACAGGGTGAGTCAAAAGGACACAGGGTGAGTCACAGGACACCATTTATTTCGGAAACAAAAGCGAAAATTACATATCTGAATATCCCAACAAGTAATGGACAAGGGGGCCTATCTTTATGTCCAGAACATGGCCACCATCTTAAAAGCCACCATATTGGATCGGGTTCAAGTTTTTCCAATGGTAAGGTGGTCATGTAGCACAACAAATAAGACCAGAATTGTGATTCAAAAGTTATCAACACAGAAAGTTCACAACTTTTGTTGTACTTCACAGGTAACTGCAGATGGAAATGATTCTGATGTTCAGGGAATGCTGCTGCTGTATCATAGCCTCAGACTTCAACAACAGACACCCAGAAAGAGCACCAATTTGACACAGCACTGTTACATCTATTATAGCCAAATTCAGAGAAACCGGGACTGTAGACAAAGAGCAAGGCAGTGATCGTCCGAAGACTGCTACCAACGAAGAAACATCAACAATGGTTTTGGCAGCCTTTGTGAAAAGTCCACAATGCAAGCTGTTTTTGACTCATGCTGTGTCATGTGACTTTTGACTGTAGATGCATTACATGGGTGTGCACCCAAAAACTCACACAAATGCCTACAAATATACAAAAATTATAATGCAAAGCATACAAGCCAAAAATATAGAATTAATTACACAACTAACAAATACACCAAGACTGTGCACAACAGCACAACAGCAAGTGAGAAGTTAAAACTTTTTTGCCTTCATTATGTTTCAATTAATGCAGGTCCTGTTTTATTTTTTTCAAACTTTGTTGCTGCTTGTTGCAGAACCCTACCAACTTTGTGAAATTATTGTAGTCCTACATAATTGTGATAATTTTAATTACTTTTGATTATCTTAAATAACTGTGATTACACGATTATAATTGTGACATTCCTAAACAAGCCAGAACTTTGTGGTTTACCATGTCAAAGGCTAATGAAAGATTAAGAAGTACCAGACCCAATGAAAATCTGTCTGCCCTGGCACCATGAAGGTCCTCAGGAACCGCCACCGGTTTCTGTGCAGTGTGATGCTTTGAAGCCAGTCTCGGCAGCAGTCATATCAGAGGAAAGCTTGGTGATAGAAATGGAGATCAGCATCAAGCTTAGATTCTTACACTTTTTCTCAGCAGCTCTAAGTTCTCTTTGAGAACCACGCAGCATTTCTTGAGAACAGGATAAAAGACTTTCTTGATCTGAAGGAGGGAGGGCAGAGCAAGTTAAATTATAGAGTTAAGAGTTAAGAAAGGTCATTATGAAATAAAGAAAGGTCATTGTTAGGACAGGGATATAAGGGACAGGGAGGGAATGCTGCGATGGGTTGGTGAAGTATACATACACACACACGCACCCATACAGTGAGTACGGAAAGTATTCAGACCCCTTTAAATTATTCACTATTTGTTTCCTTGCAGCCATTTGCTGAAATAAAAAAGTTCATTTTGTTTCTCATTAATGTACACTCAACATCCCATCTTGACAGAAAAAAACAGTCATGTAAAAATTTTGGTAAATTTATTTAATAAGAAAAAATAAATATCACATGGTCATAAGAATTCAGACGCTTTGCTGTGACACTCATATTTAACTCACAACCTGTCCATTTCTTCTTATCCTTCTTGAGATGGTTCTACTCCTTCATTGGAGTC
>JAUZSU010059446.1:0-20988 GCA_034780255.1 Parotocinclus maculicauda | reverse complement strand
TGGGCGCCCGGTTCCCGGTACAGGTCACAAACATCGCAGATTTTGCAAGTGAAGTTGAAAGACAAACTGCAAAACATTTCTTGGTATTCGCTTGGCGAAATTGCTTGACCATTTCCATTGTTCATTTCTTACACTGTTTCTTACACACTCATAGTATTTTCTTGTTTCAGGTTAACATAATTTTAAGATTTCCTTGTTTAATATCGTTTTGTTAGTTCATGATGCACAGTGCAATGCCTCAGCTGTACAAACTGTTATCGTAAGTGGCAGCAATTGGAGCTACATCTGTGGGTGTAGAAAGAAGTTTTTTTTGTTTAAAAAAGGAACACAAAAAGCCAAGGCCTTCTAAGCAACTTTGCTCTGCTGGCCACTGAAAGGACAGTGGTCAAGTCCCTAGAAAAGACGCCTACTTGGTACGATAGGCTGGCAGACTTTTTTTTTAAGGAACAGAGGGTGTAATTTATGTATGAATAAAGTCACAATTTTTATGATGTAAGCTGACAATGAGCTTCCCCTGTTTGAAAGAACAGCAGCCACCACTGGACTAAATAACTGCTTTAATAAAGACAAGTGCATTTGGCTTAACTCCAGTATATTGTAACAAGTAATACACATGCCTATTTGGAGTGATCAGAACAAGAATTACATGCTAAGGCATTAGGAATATATGCTTATTTAACTTTTGTACACAGTTGTTGCTTCCAGAGGCTGTGCGGGATTCAGCAGTAAAAGTTACAGTCAGAAAGAGTGAATTCTGTTGCTCTATACATTTTACTCTTCGGTTTGTTAGTGTGAGCATAAACTGTAGGTACTTCAGTTAACCAGGCCAGCTTTAGTAGAATAGAAATGGTCACATGAGGACAACTGTGCTGAGACAACTGCTGTTGAAAATCAATTTCCACCATGCACAGTTTCTGACTCCAGTTACTTATACTGTGGACATTCTCCTGAATAGAAAACCAGATTATACACACATACAAAATGTGCATCTACACACATTCTTCTTTTTGCAAAGGTGCCTGTTGGCCAGCACACTGGAGACTATTTCTGTAAGAAAGTGTGACCCTTTGCTTCACAATAAAACTACATTGAGTTAACCCAGTGAAATTTGAAGATCTGACTGTGAAAAGAAAAATTTTTATCACTGAATAGCAGAACCTGGTTTGTTGCCACTGTTAATTTATGAACACTGCATGGCCATGTGCTTTGTTTCATGCACCTTATGACAATGGATGTCTGAAAGGGCTAAATTCAGTAGACAGGGAGAGTGTCAGCCAACATTTATCATGCAGTAGCAGCGACATTGTGTTTAAAAGCAATATGGTAGGACAAAGTACTAATGACGTGTTTTTATTTTATTATGAATTATACTTATAAAGTACCTTTACTGTCTTCTTATTTTAAAGATCCTGATTGAAAAAATATAAATGATATAAACTCGATTGAGTAAATATTAAGTAAAATTTGAATAAATAAGTAATTTTATATAAATGATTGGGGGGGGGGCAACGTAATACTTAACATTGTGTTTTTCTCTTTTTAAACATTAAGTAAGTGAGAGTCTGAACTCTCTCACGACTCTCTCACTGCATGTATTCTCTTACAAACAGGCACACATATAAATCAAAACACCCCCTCATCAGTTTTATTGACTAAAGCAGTCACATTTTGCTTTCTAAATTACCCACTGAGCAAAGACATATAACATCGTTCAAAAGACGTCCGCAGAGAAGACAAAATGAAAGTTTTTGCAACATATACTTATACGGACGCTCAAATTATGTCAACAAAATAGGATTAAAAGAACCTCATTTTCACGTCTGTGTTGAACATTTAAAAGATGTCCAGAAGGAAAGTATTTGCAACGTCTTTCTAAAACGTAATTTATACATTTTATACTGATGTTCAAATTCTGTTAACAGCATACGTTTTAAGAATGTAAAGTTTATGGAGTCCTGAAACATATTTTTAAAACATATACAAAGATACAATAACCAATACAATAAAAAATTAAAATATAAATAAGATGAAATAAAATATTTCTACAGACATCCAGCTCATGTCCTTGACAGACGTTCAGAAAGTGAACCTATTTTGTACGTCCACCACACGTGCAAAAGTGGTTCTGGACTGGCCGATGTGATACGGACATGATTTAAACGTCCTTTTGACGTCGTGTGTTTGCTGGGTATGCCCTTGTTTTCACACATTCTTAAGGACCCATCACCAATTAGAAAACAACCAGCCTCAAATGCATTTGAAATCTTAAAATTAGCTCAACTCAGCATCCATCTATTAGACATGAGTAATAAGAAAAACTCACAGCAAGTTTGCTTCTTAAGGCAAGGTTGTGTGCTCAGGGGACTTGCTGGTACCTGTCAGGAAGTGATGCAAGATCACCTGACAAGATATGCAGTGTACTATAGATTACAGCCTGACAAGCCAAAAACAGTGATCGAGACAGAATGACAGGTGTACGCTGAAACAGAGCTCATCACATGACTGACAGTCAGTTTGTTTTTAGCTCTGAGCTGCACAAGTTTTACACATTGCAGGTTATATGAAGAGCAGAAGAATAATATTTGACTGACTGGCACCAAATTATGTCAGGTTAGCCAAGCCTTCGTTTATCAGCTATCAAGTTTATCCATGATTTGATCTTCTAGTTATATAACAATCTGCTAACATCCGAGAGAAGCTCTGTCAGATTAAAGAACAGCTATAAAAAGGTTGGAGGATAAAAAAAGTAAACGGAGATGCAAAAATGAAAGGAACTGTGTCTGCACTGTGAAGGTCTTTTGGTTAAAATAAAGTCTGATGCAGACCAAAAGGCTATATATTGCAAAGTTTCCTGAGCCTCTGTTGGTAACCCCAGCAACTTAGTACATTAACTGAGCAGAAACCATGAGTTGGAATACAGAGTGGGTATGAGATTACAGTATTACAGCCATTAACCAAAGGCTCAGACCTCTTTAAGAGGTATTTTGTATAAATGTAGTGACAATCCAGATGTGTTCAGTGCATTGATTAAAAGACTAAATTTAAGGACTGCAGTAGAATAATCTACAGATCTATAGTAAATCCCAGTCATGCCCCACCCAACCCCAAATACTATAATATATGGAGAAACCAGCATAATTAAACTTTGCACACATTTTTGTGCATTTTTGTCTTACAGCCCAGCACTACCTTCAGCTCGAAACAGTCTGGACAGTCTCCTCTGATCTCAAAACAAAGCATGTTCACCCAGATAACTACTGGATATTTTCTCTTTTTCCGACCATTCTTTATAAATCATAAAGAATGTCTGTGTGTGAAATCCCCAGTAGATCAGCAGTTTCTGAAATATTCACACCAGCCCATCTAGCACCAACAACCATGCCACAGTTACTTAAATCATATTTCCTCCCCATTCTGATGTAAGCTTTGAAATTCAAAAGGTTGTCCTGAGCATGCATACATAACTTAATGCATATTTCTGCCAGAATGAATCTGACTGATTCATTAAGGAGCATTTGAACAGGTGTACACAAGGAAATGGCTGGTGAGTTTATATGTCTGTACGTAATTATGTTTTACATAATTAATGTTACAGTTATTGTGTTTAGACCATTTTTAAGATCTCATCAATCATCATAAAAACAGACTTAAGATTATTGCGGGTGCAATGCGAAGTTTCTTCTGTATTATGTGGCAAGGGTTCAGACCTTAATGGGACTGTCCATGCTACATTGAAATAACATACACAAATATGGTAGTACTCATTGTAAGATACATGTTTTTATTTGTAGCATGTAGTAGACATTTATATCAAAGGCATCTTGCAGTTTATCTGAGGAGTCAAGGTTCTCGTTCAAAGGCTAACTAGTTAAAACTTGATAAGAAACACTGGGCAACTCTTAAATGCGTCGTAAGGTACTAACCTATTTAGTGTAGTCACATGCATAAGAAAGATCATCCTTATGCGGAATTAAGTGTTTAATAACAGGCCTGATTTCATTTAAGTTACTAATAATATAGATGTGTATATATGAAATATATGACCATATGTACGCTAGCACTCAGCATATGAACATCCAATCATGAACCATCAGCTTTTAATATGTATAGGCAAAAGGATATATTGTAAAACAAGTTAACAAGACAGTCAGTAGTTAAATCAACATATAACTTTAAGTAGCAGCAAGTTATTAAATCTGTTTTATATTACTTTAACAAATGAGGCCATGTATTTTATATGGGTACACATATTACTGTCCAGCATGCAAATCATAGCTGCTTAAGAAAGTATTCATTCATTCTAGACTTCAGATTCACTTTATCTGCTTTCTTTTAATTTCCCACACATACAGTGGTGCTTGAAAGTTTGTGAATCCTTCAGAAGTCATTTAATTTTGAGGCCCTAAAATATAGGAAAAAATAAATAAATATATTTTTGGAAGAAATTACTTATGTTCTTCGGGTCCTTGTCATGCTGCATGGCACACATTTAGATTCAATTCATGGACAGATGTCCTGACATTTTCCTTCAGAATTCACTGTTTAAAAATTCATAATTCATTATTTCAGCAATGATGGCAAGATTCAGCAAAGACAAGTTCAAATCATGATACTGCCACATACACATTTCAGGGATTGGATAAGGTTCTAATGCTGGAATGTAGTGCCTTTTTTTAGGCACATAATGTCTAACTCAAATTGGAAGTTCTATTTTAGTCATATTCATCCAGAATTTTCTTACCCCCAATAACATTCGGGATTGTGCATGTGATAATCGATGTGCAGCACCGTTGCCCTGCCATGCAGAGTGTTGCTGCCCAGCATTATCCTGATAGTGGAATTATAAAAAAATAACAATAAGAGAGAAAAGAGAAGCCTGTAGCTGCTTAGATGGCGGTTCCTTTTTGACGTTGCAGACTAGCTGAGACTTTATTGAACTGATCATCTAGTTTTCTAGTTTCAAAGCATTAGGCATATTTCTGAGCTTCAGAAACTCAGCACACTCATCAGAATAACCTAGAAACAGCGTTATTATAATTTAATATCAACCTAGGAACAATCATGTGTAAAATAGTCATTAATAAACATTATACTATGCCATTAACACACAGCAAACTCTGTGTAGCTAGCAGGTTATTGCTAAGAACTTTTAAGCAATGTCTGCATCAGTTATGAGTACTACGATAGCTGACACCTATTGTTTTAATGTTAGATGCTCAGCAGAGTTTAGGATTAAGGCAAGATGTTTATTAGAGACCATAGTGGAGCCAACAGGATATGCTACCAATGGCATACTTTTCTGGAGTGCAGAATCACAAGAATGAACCAAATAATAAATCCAATTAACCAAGGGTTAGGGTTAATTAGCGCTAACTTTAAGATTATTGTTTAGGTTCAGGATAATATTCATTACTCATATAGACAGACATCCATTTGCTAGCAGTTGTCTTTACCATGGTGCTAAAACTAGGTTTGGTGCCAATTTAGAAAATGCACTGCAAAAAGACAGCCATCCAAAATATCAAAATGATAAAAAAAACGTAAAAATTTGAGTTCTCTCTCTCTCTTGCACACATGCGCACTCACTGACACAACAGGGATAAAAAATGCTACTTGCCAAACCACAATCACAATTAATCACGTTGGGTTGTACAGGATACATAAATAAAATGAGGGAAAGCTGTATAAACGTATTAGCATTAAGGAACTAATAGGGATTCACAGCATCTTTTTTTTTAATTAGATTTTATCGTACTGTCTCGGATGGTTTGTGGTGAGATTTGTGGTGAGATCATTAGACCAGTAGACCAGACCTACTCCAGAACTCAAATACCCTTCAATACCAGCATCGCTCAAATACCACTGGAACTTCTATGCTGCTGGCTAATTTGCTTAATGGCATCAATCATCCATAAAAAAAAAACATACAGAAAACAGAGCAGATCTGGCATGTTGGAAATAACGCTGCTCTTTAGAACACGCCAGTCATCACTGAGTGCCAGTGGCACAGTTTTAACAAAAAAATGAGGCGCTCTGATTACCAAAATGAAATTACAGGAAAGTATATGAATAGTGTAGGCATTCTAATCCAATACATTCTCTACTCTTGCTTATGTCCTTGTCAGATGATATTTTTGCACCACAAGACGACATATCTGGTAAAATCCCTTTTACAATGCACATCCAATCATAAAGCTATAGAGTGAAGAAAAGATAAGAAAAAATTGAGAAAATAAAAGCTGGTGGTTCATGTTTCTTTGTATAAACTAAAACAAAAAAATATAGCATTGAGACTAAGCTGGTCTGAATTAATTGGTGCTTAGAAAAGTAATACAGCATTTCTGCCATAGGTCGACTGGTGACCCCTGCCCCATCTCTCTTACTAGAAAGTCTCCTGGCTTATGTGTTTGTAACTGTTTATTGGTACAGGATTGCATGCTTAGTTGGCGAAGGCTAGACAGGGAATCCTCTCCCATCAAACGGTAACTTGCATAACAAAATTGTTAAAAAATAGTGCAAAGCCTTAAGAAGTATGTTAGGTTTCATGAAATAATCACAGCATAAAGTATCTATGTTCAGAATATCATTTTAACTATACAAATATTTTCATTTGAGGCAGATAAACAATCCACGATTGTAAATACACAAAGTCACATTCATTATGTCCATCTGAGTCTCACACTCTGTCTGTATGTGGTATTGACAAATAATAATAATAATAATAATAATAATGATAACAACAAGCCAAAGGTATAGCAAATAATAATAACAATAACCCTATATATATATATATATATATATATATGCATGCACACACCAGCATATGAAAGTAAAGATTATTAAGAAACATGAGAAACCTACTTTCATGATAAGTAGTTTATAACTTGTGGAGTCAGAGATCAAGGGAATTTTAATAATGCTGAAAAACATGGTGTGAGAGTTTAACAAATTCCTATGCAGACAAGTCAGAGCACTTTTGCAATTATCAACTGGAGATCCATTTACATTGACTTTTTATTACCCAGAGGTCAGACTCCAGACTCAGACACAGCACCATACTATTAGTAAGTCATTAATTTCTGTTTTATAGGAAAAAGCTAAATAGTGGCAAAGCATTTTTATTATATCTAGATAGCAATAAGACAGTGCTTGACATTTTCATATGCATTGTTACTCCATGGAACAATAAAAATCTCTAATGACCAGAGAAACTCATTGTAAGTGCCATCAGCCACATATTCACCGTGACAACCTTGAAACACCAATGCATGGTAAGCTAAATTTGAGGAATAGCTGATGTGCACAAATCACAGGTGTATATTTGTATAAGTAATTCCTTAATCCTAGTGCTAAAAGTCATTTTCTAAAACAATAAATCTATGTGGGTTTACTCCGGGGACTTTGGTTTCCTCCCACACTCCAAAGACATGTGTGTTAGGTTAATTGGTGCCTCTAAAGTGGCCTTTAGTGTGTGACTGTGTGTGTGCCCTACGATGTTCCTGCCCTTGCACCCAGAGTTGTCAGCTGGCCACATGACCCTGTGTGGATTAAGCGGAAGATAATGAATAAATTAATGAATGAATAAAACCAATAAAGCACCATTAAATGTAAATTTACTTTTAAATTAAAATGTCATGTTCACTATTGCGTAACTGCAGTCTTGAAAATGCAGTTCTTCAGAAATAAGCAGAGATCTAAAATAAAGACATCACATGTTACAAAGGTTGCTCTTGTGTAATGTTTGCAAAGTTCTTATGTAAAGCTTATGTAACACCTGAGTAATATGACACAGATTTTTATTGGAATAGGGGTGCACCTGACTTTGTAACTTGGAAAATTTCTGGATCGCTGGTGTACCAGGGTTATACAGTATATGCATACAACCTCATAAAGAAACTGCCATGAATATAACTCGGTTACACACTGAAGCAAAATGTGTGAAGACGTCTTCTAATTAGTGATATATGTTACTTGGTTCAGATTCATAATATGATGCACACAGACATGAAATATCCATAGATAAATAGTGGCTGTAGAATGAGTTGAACTCAAGATATGCCCCGGCTAAAGTAGCCACCGGGTAACACGCACTCTACAAGACGTGTCCTGGTATGGTTTTCATTTCATTGCATGCACATTCGAGCTCACGCTCGCTCCATGGCGTTTGGACTACCTCCATGCCTCGCCATTTCAGAGACGTCCCAAAACCATGCTTTCTGCACGTCTGCCCCGGCTGGCACTTTGGTGTCCTCTCACGACTAGTTCGCGCGTTGCTCCCACTCGGGAAGCAACCTCGGCGTGCCCCTTTATCCTTTTGGATTTTTGTGTTAGGAGCTTTTCGCTCCGCTCTTCATTCCTTTTCAGTTGTTCTATAATATTTCCCCATTCTTATTATACATCGTGGGATACACTTATCCCGCATACCTGGGTCCTATTAAAAACCACCACATCTCTGAACAAATATATGATTATTCACTTGCACTGTAATACACACACACACACACATACACACACATATATATATATATATATATAGCCGTCTATTTTTCCTCTCTCTTTCTTTCCCATTTATCTAGCAACGCTAACTATCATCCTACTGGAAATATATATATATATATAATTTTTCTATTTTTATTTTTTATTTTTTTTTAATACAATGCAAATTTCTTTGACACGTAAAATAAGTTTCTGATACAGGATTCAGAATCTTTATTTTTTGCCACATGATACATTCCATTCACTGTGCACGGTGTTATATTTCACCCCAAAATGACAATGACTGTCACTTTATAGCAATGGCAGTGATTTACGCAACCTTGTATTTATTGCTGGCTGCGTGTCATTTTTGAAAGTGAATGAAATTAAAATGAGTCCTGGCATGACTGAAAACAAGAAATTCTACATAAACTTTACCCTAATATTCAGAGCATTTAACAGTTCAGAAGAATTCCTATTTGTTAAATACTTAAGAGCTATTTTATATAAAGATTTTTCCCTTCTGTCATTTCCTTTTTAGTTGTCGGTAATCCTTGAAGTCAGCAACAATGATCATTAATAACAATCATATGTATACAGTATATACTCTGCTCACAAAAATTAGGGTGTGTGTCATTATGGGATAGTTAGTTTTGAAGTAGCCCCTGATTTTGTGAGTAGAGTATATAATATGCTTCTGTTCACCTCCACATATATATATATATATATATATATAATTCATAGCGCTTCAAGCTTAGATTTAATTTGTTCGTGTAGAACTCGAGCACTTGTCAAATTAAAAGATTTTCATTTTCACTGAAGGGAAATGAAAAGTCTAGTTTTGCTGGACTATCTAGAGCAGTTTCTTGGCTAAACACCATCTGACTCAACCAAGGGCTACTGTAAGGCATTCTACAGATACTACACAACCCAATCTGAAAAACAAAAACATGTAAATGGAGGTACATTTCCAGAGTACATTTCCAAAAACATTTAGACAAGAACAACCCAGTTGCTCCAACATTCGTTCCAAACCTACGTTTTCCTTGACTTATGTTTAATAAGACTAAATGTTTTAGTTAATAACACAAGCATGTAATAGTTTAATGCATGCAGATTTGACCATCATTTGCCAAGAGTCAAGTGTTTATTGAATATTGGTATTTATGATGCCAGACTATGTCTGTTATGTGGTATGCCGATGTTGAAGTGGCATGTCTGCAAACTGACAGCACCCTTGGCTAATTATGCAGTGGTCAGCATCATTAACATTTTAAAGTTGAACTGGCGACCCGGCACTTGGCTGTGATCTGAATGAACATTGGTTTTACCACTCAATCAGTCAGCTGTCTATTTTTCCTCTCTCTTTCTTTCCCATTTATCTAGCTAAGCTAACTGATTATCATCCTACTGGACCAGAATGGCAATTATTTAAAGGCTTACTCCAAAGTGTATTCCTGAAAAATACAGGGTACAGGGGTAAGTTTATCCTTGATGGGATGCCAGTCCATCACAGAGATATGTGGGATCTCTTTTGCAGCACCAAAGAAAATCATGACTGTTCCGACTGTCCCTGCACACCTGCATTTACAAATAAGCACTAAAACCCTTCTGTTGTGGACTAACACTGCTACACCACCCAAGTACCTTCTTTTGTTTCATGTGATCCTTAAAAGATTTTTCTCACCAAATCTCTCTTCACATAACAACAGTGGTTTAAAAGTAGCAGAGTTTTCATTGAGTGTGTTTATGTGCAATTATTAATCTGATGATAGTTGGATTTCTGCAGTTATCGGATTATTCAAGTAATCATGTGTACAACAGAAATCAGAAAACAAGAGCTTGGGTGTTTCCTAGTAATCGGATTTACATGTATACCAGTGACATGATTATAATTGATGATTTCCGTCTGTGCATATGCAATAGCATTCCCCATGGTTGCCCAGGTATACAGCTTCTACAGAATACTTTGGGGAAACTCTGAAACACAAAGAAGTTTATGCCACATATTTCTGTAAGATTATTGGCTCATTGCAAAGTATAAATCCAATTAGTCATGCTCAGAAATATGATTTCAATATTATTAATTATAATATTAATAATCAGATTATTAAGGGCATGTAAACACACAGTTATGGTACTAGCTGAATAATACTTGTATTCAAGTACAAAGGACCTTGACCTGAGTGCAAAGGAATTATTTGATAGAGAGAAAAAAAAGCCTTTACTCACATACAGAAAAAATGTTCTTACTCCAGTTTAGGCATTTTAGACAAAAAGGCAGGAAGAACAACCGAAAACGAATCCACAATTTTAAAAGAAATCTGTGTAAATGCTAAAACACAAAGTTAGTTTTATGCTATTTCCCAGAGCTTTTCCCTGCTGGAGGCTTGGATTAAAGGTAGTCTAAACACAACCACTGAAGTATGGAATAAGCAAAATTGGTGTGCAGCATCACAGACCCAGAGACAGCTAGAGCATATTTTATTATAAACAGAAAAAAAATTGTGCTGCTTATGCATGGCTGCATTTTCAATAATGTATGCGGTAGAATGTTTTAAACAAATGTTGAGAAATTAGAAGTTTCTAATGAGAAACAAAATATTATGCTTAACACCTTACCTTGATAATCTACAACCATATGCAGTTAGCAGGATAGATTAATAAATACAGTATATGTTGAGACAGAGGAAAAGAAAGATGGTCATGTTGTGCTTCATTTTCTCATCTAGCCCTTGACTAACCTTACCTGCACATTTGAGCCAGTCTTCTAAAAGCACAAAAGCAAACTATAAATGGAAATTATTGCATATTTATCTTTATGCTATATTAAATTACTTCACATCACTCTTTCACTCTCGCTTACCACATATTTAATTACACCTTTCAGCACTTGCTAATAGTCCTTAAGAAGCATTATATGCATACAATATAAGACACTTGTGCAGTAATACTCTATACTCCACACAAACGCATACACACATACACACAAACAATGTCTGTTTATTGAGGTTATTATTGTTATTCTTAAGGTTGCTAAACTACTTTAACCATATATTAACTTGCCACATACATTAGCTGTTGTTGTACGACAGTTGTAAAGACACACAACTGCGTAGGCTCTGATGCAAAGAGTTTTAGTAAACACAATGTTTTATTAAACACATGCATTGTCAGTGCTGAGCAACATTTGGCTAGTGCTATGCTCCTTATAAGCACTGAGAGCCTGATGAGCAGGTGTTAACACTCCAGTATATAATGTGTTCTGAATCTGCACACTGTAGTGTGAGAACCATTCATGGATTGTAGAGGCAGTTATGGATGAGTTTCTGTTGTAAAAATAGTTTATTATGTAAAATTTGTGGACGTGCCACGATGGGGCATGGGGACAAATATGTGGAATAAAACGAAGGGGAGACACAAACTGAAAGGCAAAAAATTAATCTTTGCAAACCACGCCAGAGTTAAATGCACTAATTTCTCATAGTTTCTCACAGTTTCTACACACTTCTTAGTTCCCTGTCGTCTTATCGTAATATCGTAAAATCGTAAATTAAGCATCACATTGTAAACTAACAGGATGAATAAATAAAGTAAGAGCTAAGTGCATCAACAAACTGCATGTATTACAGTGAAATAAAATTAAGTCATATTAAATGTCAAAAATGAAAGGGAAAAATACAAAAATTTACATGTGATGTTAATATTAAATTAATAGATGTATGGGGACACTGCTATTTAGACAGTACTGGTACACTACAGTCAGTTTTTATAGTGCCATTTTGTATTAACTGTAGATTATAAAGAGTGATCAGCTGAATTGCAAAAAAATTTGAAGTCATTCCCTGTCATAACAATCAACTGATCACAAAAATGACTATTCCAGACACTGCATTTCAGCACTACGAAATGGCCTTCCTTTCAGTGATGTTCTCATTCATGAGAATAAGACAGGTAATATCACTCTGTTATTCTGATTAGAGAAGACTGGTTTCTTTTAAAGGGCAGGGATATTTTCTTTAAAATATCATGCTTTAAGATATTTTCTTTTAATTATGGTGACCGCCAAGGAAACACATGCAGTCATCAATGCATTGCATCAAAAGAGTTTTACAGGCACATGCATTGCTGCTTTTAAGATACCAATCCGATCAACCATTGATCCAATTATCAAGAAGGAGAGTGGTTAAATTGCAGTGAAGCAGGCTTTACAGCATTCGTGTGTGGATTTGCTTGTGATGCACACGAGTCTGTTAGCTCAAAATTTTGCCTAGGAATATCGCCATGAATAGGGAAAGCTATCAAACATATTACAAGAGCAAGTTCTCCCAACAAACCATGAGTAATTTGTAGATGAACAATGCTTTTTTTCCAGCATGATGGAGCACCATGTTACAAGGCTAAAGTGATAAGCAAGTGGTTCAGTAAACAAAACGTTACGATTTTGGGTAAATGGGCAGGAAACTCTCCAGATCTTAAACCCATTGAGAACTTGTGGTAAATCCTTAAAAAGAGGGTGAACCCAGAATCTGTGATCAAATCGTAGCACTGATTAGGCAAGAATTGGTTGTCTTTTACAATTTTGCTCAGAAGGTGCTTTGATTAAACTGGATGTATTCGTCAATAAAAAGTAAAATGCTTATAGTTGTACTTCATCATATCATATAATCATCTGACAAAAGGTTCAAATAAACTGAGACATCAAACTTTGTGAAAACCAAAATTTGTGTCATTCTCATTAACATACTCAAAACTTTTGGTCACCACTTTACAGTATGCCATATTGCTAAAATAGACTTCTTTTGTATCCCTGTCCAGGCAAGTCACCATTTCAGTTTGCATTTACATGGAAATAATTTAGCAGATGCCCTCATGCAGAGTAACTGATATCTAACACAATCCAAGGAATTGTGGATTAAGAGAACAGCTCAAGGACCCAACAGTGGCAGCTTAGCAGAGGTGGGATATAAACCTTCTGATTCATAGTCCAGTACCTTAACCAATAGGCTATTACGGTCCAAGTTAATTTGGGTAGATATGAGTTTCAGATGACTAGCTATTGTTATAACCATTCACTGTCTTGTAAAGGTTAACAGGCTTTTCTCTTATTTGAATTGTGTGTTTCTTATTTTCCCCATGTTACCAAAAGACTAAGGAATTTGACCGCTATGACACCTCATTCATCTACTCCAGTGAAGCAGGGAATCACAAGCTTGAAAATGCCCAGACAATGACCAGGTAAAATATAAAGGCTTCAGTAACATGTTGTTTCTTAAACTTTTTTGAAAAGATTTTTTTTAATAATTCTTCCTCAATAAGGGATTGTTTTTTTCCCCTCAGACTAAATTCAAATGGATGGATTTTTAAGCTTGCTTTCTTAGTTGTGGAGGAAACAAATTTTTTTCTACATCATTCACATTTTACACTATTAAAAAAATATATGAATTAATAAATATAAATCCAAATTAAACTTTGAATTATGACCACCTGCATTTTGTCAGAAGATGCAGGCTTGGCTCAGCTGAACTCATTACAAGATCAAAGGAAGACTATTCTCTGTCTTTCTGCTTTCAAATGGCAACTAAAGACTCAGATCTTCACTTAGCACTGCTTACGTGAAAACAAAACTGCACATTTAATATTATTAAAACATTTTTTTTCTCCTCTATGATTGTTTATACCTTTACCGCCATCAATTCCTAACATGGTTTGATTTGGACTGTGTTCATGTGCTGTTGCCTAGTTGTACTAGCATAAGGTAATGCCTACCAAGAAGAATGCAAAGCATTTCTGGATTAGGGTCTGCTCAAATCTGTAAATCTAAATGTTGTCAAGTCTTGTGGATATTAATTGGAAGAACTTGTAGGTGGCAAAAGCCTGCAAGGACAACTGCACAAATTAACTAATCTATGAATAAATCATGTGTTGGCTAATCAGTAGGATTAACTTAATGATCACACCCACCAAAAAAAGGTTTCCTCTTCATCAGTGATGAGTGGCTAATGAGAAGATTTCAATTTCATAGAGCCATTGTGTGAAAGAAGAAAGCTTTTTTTTGGTTAGAAAATAAATAAATAAGCTTCCATGATTAAAATGTAAGATGTGACGCATGTAATCGTCAGCGATTCCAGTCATCCCAGGCTCTACTGGTTGGCATATTTAATTTGTCACTTCATCAAATTTCCATTTTTGAACAAAATCATCACAGTGCAATTTGAGGAAAGCCTACCTAAAGATGCTTCACTTTGACTAGGCCATTTATAGTCTGGTTTGCTCTGATTGCATTCAGGAAATGGTACATTGTTTCATACTGTGCTTTGGTATGTTGGTCATCACTATGTAAAAAATATGTAATGACTTTTAGATATAACAATTAACAATAAGAATAATGAAAATATAGTGACTGGGATCCATAACACTTGTGGCTTTAACATTATTACCTGGTGTATCTAAGTTATTAGTAAATAAACATAAGTTTGGGGGTTGATGCTACTGAGATCCCCCAGATAACATTTTTTTTGTCTTTCAGTTTAGTTTTCCTTGAAATAGGCTACTACTTTAAAAATAATATAATATTATTTTCTGTTTGATGCTGCCATTTTTGTTCGTCACATGTATGGGTGAAGCCCCCAAAAGTAAGTTTACACAAATGTCTGCCTGGTTGTTTAAAGCAGTTAAATTAATTACCATGCTTAACCCCCAAACTTATCCAAATAAGTTTTACTGGACAAGAGCATTTGATATGTTGACCATAGTCATCAGTCTTCTTTTTATTTTTTTTTTAAACTTAAATCCTCATATGTGCTAAGTTCATGCAATATTAAGCACACTCTCATACAATGCTTAGCACACTGGACACTCTATGAGATTAATAACATGCAAGGCTGGAGCCACTGACCCATCTGTGGATTACTACAGTATTAAACATCATACTTGCTTATCTGTTACTTACTGCTGCAACTGTGTTTCTTTTGGTTTATTCGTGCTCTTGTACTATATTCCCTATTTGTATAGTTATCTGCTGTGATTTATAAAAAAGGGTTTCTAAGCAAAATGTTTAAATAATAATAATTACAACAATATTATTCACTAAATAATTTGTTTGCTTGGTTTATTTAGTGACAAATCGGCACATAGCTATATTCATGACAGGAACACAGTTACATCAATACACATTTCATCAGTCCAAAGGTTGCGGGTAATTTAGAATCTCCAATTCACATTAACTCAACTTACATTCTTTTGGCTGTGGGAGGAATATATAAGGTGGGCATGCAGACATCACACAGAAAGCTCCCACTCCATCTGGGATCAAAGCCCTCATTTAATATTAAACAACACGTTGTGATTGAACAAAACGTTGTGCTGTACACAACAGTTTATAATTCAAAGTAATCCAACTGGCAAAATTCAGTCCACAGAATTTGAGTGTGTATCAGTGTAGCAAAGTGCAAGTACATTGGTGCCTAAAGGTTTGTGAATCAATTAGAATTTTCTTATATATCTACATATATAATCATCTAAAAATATTTTCACACAAATCCTAAAAGTGGATAAAGAGAATCCAATTATACAATCAGGACAAATATATTCTACATAGTTATTTATATATTAAAGAAAATTATTCAATATTACATATATATAACTGGCAGCAGTACAACATACAACAGTACCACATTTTTTAAATACTTTTAGAAATTGTGTGATGGTGTTTTAAGGAATATAGTGCATCTACAGAAATATAGAACATCATTCAAAGGTTCACACCACTCCGCATGTCATTTTTCATGGTATCCTGCATCCACCTTCACTTACATATAATTGATTGTTAACCAAAACTGTAAATATTGATCGTTGAGCGTTGCATTTTATTTTAGATTGTAGATTCCCGAAGCAACACACTGGTGGACAGCAAGTGACACATTGCTTTACTATGTTAGGTGCATGCTAAACAGTTACTAACGACTGACAATATAGTAGGTATCAATAACAAGACAGACAAGGTAGAGAGCAGCAAAGCCCCACCCAACATCCAGACAGTAAGAGAACCAATCAGAAAATGCAGAAAAATCGAAATCCTACTTATCACACTGTGGTTTCTTTATGCGGGTTACACATTTCTCTCCTCTTTCCCAGATTACTCGTCACTCATACTTCATATCTTCCCAGTCCCGCTTTCTCGCTCTAGATCAATGCAGTCTATAAATGAGTCGCCTCTGGCATTTTTGCTGACACAGCCTGAGGCTTAATGTAGTCAAATCTCTTGGACTTTAAGTGATCATCAGATTTGCTACTGTTTCTTTAGCAACTGTTTTGCTCGATGACTCCCCAGCCACATTGTTTAGTGATGCAAAGTAAGACAACAGTCTAAGTTAGTTTGCTTGGTTTATGGCCTTTGCTGATTGTTAAAAGCAGGAGGACCAAAAATGGCTCAGCACAAATGATATAAATCGGTCATTAGAATATTGCGGAATGAGGCTTCACCTTCTGTCTCGCTGTCTTCTTCTGGGCTGAATGAAAATTCAATGGCATCCATAGGTACTCTGTGTGGTTGCTGCAGATTTTTACTTCGGGTACTGTGGTTCTGCATTACCATATGTCACCACATCGTGTCTGTCCCATCCATCACAATTGCAGCATGGGCACGACAGCTGTCCTGGCTGTGGGAATATTCACAGCCCACCAGGCCTTCAAATCACATCTAATGCTGCTTCAGTCAAGGCAAGTCCAGAGCAGGGAGAATTCTGGCCATGGGAACATGTAGATGGAGACGGAAATTTAATGGTATGGCTGTGTATATGTTTTACAATGCTTTCACTGATTCTGTAATAGAAGAAAAGCATCAGATTATGGACTTTCTCTCAAAGTGGATAAGGGAGCAGCAGAGAGGAGAACCAGAGAGTAAAGATATCAAAGGGCAGGATGTTGAAGGGGATATTGCGAATGCTTGAATAAAGACTAGTGTGCCATGAAGAAAAACACGCAAATTCTATGTAGTTTTTTTTTTCTATCTTTCATGTTTTACCAGGCGTACACAGTGAATGCCACATCTTTGGATTTACGATAGCCTACCCAACACCCTATCTGCTGTATAATTCAACACAGCCAGTCCCCTGGGACTGTACACTTGTGGTAAGCATGATTGGTCCCTTCTGCTCTATCTCTGAGCCAAAGCAAAGCTACAAGTTTTCAACCACCACCAATTTTCACCCTGTAACAGTGATGTTCCTTTTATAGAAAGAGTCCCTCTCTAGTTATTAGAGATTAAATCATACTTTATGATACAGATATGCATGGCTAGAAATATAGCAATAAAGGAGCAGTGTAAAAAATGCTGCAAATCAAGAAATTCCTTGTTTTGTTTGATAATGTCTAGGCAGTATGCTGCGCTATGCCTTGAGCATAACATATGGGAAACAAAATTAATATTTGTAACAGGTGTATCAGGCTTATTGTACAGAAATAAAATGAGAGCTACAGCCAAGAAAGTACAAAATAAGACTAGCCTGTAGGGTGCAACTGATCCATAAAAATAACAAGTTGGTAATACCATTATGATAATGCAAAATATACACCAGCTAGAAAAGAAAACCCATTATGACTTTCTGACCTACAGCTCTGTTTAGGTAGGTCACATGTCAACACAGTCTACAAGAATACCAAATGTTTTTTTAGTAAAACTTTACCTAGATAATCACATTCCAACTCAGGCATCCATGTATTGTAAAAAAGCTAGGCTTATAGGCCAGTATGAACTTCTTCCATTGGTCCAGTTCTGCCTCTTGTGGGCTGACAGTGCTCTATTGACAGCAGACGCTGTGTTACCTTGGACATCTATCCAACCTAATCAATACTAAATAGGATATGATGCACAGTATGATGCTCATTGACCTCATGCTTCAGTGTGCATTTGACATTAAAAGTGCCTCCCCCGCTGTCTTATAAAAAGGCTGTCTACTTTTGTGTAATGTACCACTTGGTGAGAGATAACCACTGCCAGACATGGTTCCATGATGCACTTGAAGACATGATGCCAAGCTGACAGGCTTTGAGTGGAGGTGCATCATTGGACTGAGAGAAGCAGGATGATAGTTTCAATGAATTGCTTGCCAACTATGCCATTCTGGTGTAGCTGATAAGAAGTAGTTGGGAGCAAGAGTCTCATTAAGTTATTGCAATAAACAAACTCTGGACCACCCAAAAAAAAATAGGATTGTTCGATCCACCAACAGGCACAAGTACAGTCTCACAGTCCACCATCCAGACAGGTGCCACCTTCACTGCACACCACAGTCCCTTCCAAATGGCTTTATTCAGCATCAATTTTGCATCAATTTCTTGGTCTGCCAGGTCACCAGATTCATCACCAATCATTTATGCCACCACCTGGGATCCCAGCTTGAGAAACCCATTCCTTGCTGCAACATCTGTGGCCAAATGTACCACAGGATACCACACAGAACTTGTTTAATTACAATGGCCAGCCATATCTTACCTTGTATACAGTCATTAAGCAGCCTAACATGGTAACTATAGCCTCCATTCATTTGTACAGCTTTCCCCACTAAATGCATCCGTTCACTCGAACATAGTCATTACTTACATTACATTCACACATATAACGTTTCATCAATAACTGCATATAAACAATGTCAAAAAGTCACAAATATGACCTTTAAGGATAATCCTTTTTAACTGAAGGGTTTACCTTTTCATTTTACACTACAACATACAATTTACTTGGACAGGTGCTTTTATAACAGTATAAAAACAAATACGTCTTAATGTTTGTGCAGTTCTGAAAGGAAAAAACAATTGGCAAAGTACAGAACTAAAAAGGACAACTTTACACCACAAACCTATCTAATATGATGTGGACTGCAACATTTATTTTACTGTCCTTAGTCCATAGAGAGCTGCTGAACCCTAAAAGTGATTGAAATGAGAGTTTTGTCTGGAGATTATAGCCATAAAGTGCAGCGGAACATTACTTGGCTTTTGATGAGACCCGGTGTGCATCTGCTGTAGCACTCTAGTCGAACTTAGAACAGCCGTTAGCAGTTTAAACCCACTGCTCACAGCTCTCACTGTAACCTGGTCCCCATTTGCTGCAGCGGCATCATCAGCCTTGATTGGCGGCACCTCCAATTTTCATATGAAAAGGATACAGAGATCACAGAGTGAGTAGTTGTCTCAGATTTCTTCATTGCTCCATGGGGAGCATTGCTTTAGAGGAGCTTGTACTACATTTGGTTTGAATAGCTTTTGTTCTGTTGGCAAAGCGCCAACTCTCGTCTGCATCAGATTTTGCAGCGCAGTGCCCTTTTGGTCCACTTTCTGTAACACTGAAATGCACTGTCTTTAATGTAGCGTGGCATCTTGCCAGCAGCTTTTCCAGCTTCACCACCTTCCAATCTCTTATTAAAATGTCCAACTCTCCCTCTTTCTCATTCTGTCATTACCCATACTGTGCTGAAGTTTTAACATGCCCATGCAAGGCAACCCAGCAGCTCCATGAGTGTAAGTGCCTTTTCCAAGATATAAAATTGAATAAAAAAAAGGTAATATATAAGAGCTGTAATCACACTTCAGCATAGGATGGGTGTGTCCAGTGATTCTTCATTGTGTGTAAAAGAACGTGCTCCAGCTTATGTGTTACACAAAGGGTGGTAATAAAGTAGCATAATCAGTGCAATACAACAGATGCCCCGCTCTTCCGCAGACAGATTTAAATGCATTTAAAATCTGACTGCATAAAATATAAATAACTGTTTTAGACCCTTAACTTTCCCTTTCTATTGAACAGCTACTGAAAAATATTGTGAAAAATGTAATGTGATGTGGCTTTCTGCAGCAATTACTCAATCTTGACAAAAATGTACTGTAGTGGTGCAGCCATTAAGGTACCAGAGGGCTGGGTGTTGAAGCCGCAGCACTGTTGCGCTGGCACAGCTGGCCCTTAACTCACAATAGCTTAAGCTGTGTATTTCATAATTGTGTAAATGGGAGGCCCTCTTGATATGTGTCTTCTTAATCACTAAATGTAATTTAAAAATATAATTGCAACAAATAATGCATTTAAAGTAATGCTTTTTACATCTTCACACTTGTCATTTACAATAGAATGACCAAGGACAATTTAAGTTATCCACTGCAAAAACATCTTATCCACAAGTTAAGTGATCTTGGGTGCGTTTTCCAAAACGTTCTTAACGCTAAGTACTTCGTAACTTCGTACTTACGAACAATCTTAAAATTACGAGCGTTTTCCGAAAGCCTTCGTAACTGACGTAGTACTTAAACTCGTTTGTAAATGTACAAGTGGTCTGACCCACTCGTAAATCACTAAGTTCTTCTTAACATGGAATCCACGTGCAGTTCTGTCTCAAAAACGACCGAGGCCGCTATTTATCCTTTTAAAAATGCAATTAAAGAGGCATTCAGCATACGTATTAATTAAACTATAAAGAAGACTGAATTCAAGACGATTTAAATTAATTTATTAACTTAATG